>WNNG01000438.1:0-127620 GCA_018208015.1 Medicago ruthenica
TCACTTGATGTTTATTCTTCGCACTTTTGAATCCTTTGCTAAATTGCTCAATACTGTGGTTTTCAAAGCTATGAAAAAGTTCCTTTTGTTCTTTGATTTGAGGACAAACCAAAATGTAAGTTGGGGAGAGTTTGATAAGTGCTTAAATGTTGTTATATTTTGGTACAAATTTAGGCACTTATGTTTACTTGTTGTACAAGTTAACTTAGGATTAGGGCATAAATGTGTTAAAAATGCAATGAATGTGATCCTAAGCCTTACCCCATTTGATTATGCAGGAAATACATGCTTGAACCTGATTGATGCAAAAGATTGAAGGTTTTCTTGATGCCATCGCTACAAGCGCAAGACTCATCGCTAGTAGCGAGGATAGGCAGAGATTTTCAGTGATCCATCGCTTGAAGCGCAGCATCCATCGCTAGAAGCGAGCTTAGGCAGGGATTATCAGGAGTTCATCGCTTGTAGCGATGAACTGGACGCTTGAAGCGAGCCTAGGCAGGGAATTTCAAAGGCTGGTCGCTAGTAGCGACAGACCTGGTCGCTACAGCGACCAAAGGGGCGGTTTAATGCTGATGGTGACGTGGAGCTCTATGATTGGCCAACTGAAGTCCTCGCTACAAGCGACAGACTGGTCGCTTGTAGCGAGCGTGCATTATCTCAGCATATTTAAGGATTTTTTAAGCTCATTTTGAGGAGATAGTTTTTTATCAGAATTCTTATTTTCCAGAGCTTAGAAAACTTATCATCTTTGAGAGAGAATAGGCATAGAGGGAGAAAAACTTCATATAGCAATTAGATTTGGATTGAAGAAGATCTTAAGAAGCTTTGAGACATCAAGCTCTCACATATCTTCATCTTCCTTTCTTATTTTGCAAGTGTTGTCATGACAATGATCAACCAATCTCCTTTGTTGGGATTGATAGGTAATTAATCACTCATGTTGTAAACTTTTGATTATTCAATATATGATTCTAGCAATTTTTATATACCATTGAATTTCTTCTTGCTTTTCAATCTTATGTTTGATTTAAATGTTGTTGAAAAAGGCTTTTGAATCTAGGTTTAGAATGATTTTCTATCAAGATAAGAAATTCTAGAAATGGGATTTGGTTTTGATAATTACATTATAGTATTGGATCATAATGCTTTTGGATCGTTTAATAGATTGAGAAATCATCGATTAAACGATACAATCGATCTCACTATGTCATTTGGGAAATCAATGATGTTATTGAGCAATACGTAATAATGTCATATATAAGAAAACGCTAGAATTCGTATTTGTAATCAATCGGATATAAACAATGTTTGATTGATGAAAGTCAATCCTAACACCTTCTATGTCCTATTACTCTACCATTTATTTATTATGTTTTAAAAGTATGAGTAGTGTAGTAAAACAAACGATTAAACCCTAACTTAAAACGATAATCGAAGTTGAACGGAATATGATATCACATTAATCCCTGTGGAACGATATAAAAACTAATACTTGCATCTGCAGTACTAACAATCACTTGGTTCAAAAGTATTGGTACTGCCTCCTCCAAAGAAGCCCGTCTGGACCGCGCTCTAGTTGCATCGACTTGGCAATCCTTATTTTCGAATGCCACGCTTCAGACTCTTGTGGCTGCCACTTCTGATCACACGCCACTTCTTCTTCAACTTGACCCTCTTCCTTGGCGTCAACCTCACCGCAGCTTCCGTTTGAATAATGCTTGGCTCCTTGAACCTACTCTCATCCAGCTCGTTCAAGACAATTGGAGTCACTACCCATCTTCAAGCATTATTTCCAAACTTACCTACTGCATCGATGACATCTCTTCATGGAGCAAAAATATATCTCCCAACTACAGGCAGCTTATCAACAAACAGAGAGCGCAAATTGAAGATATTCGTACCTCATCAGATGATGCGAGTGAACCAAGAATTGAAGCTATGCACAAGAATCTCGCAAATTTATTGATGCAAGAAGATAGTTATTGGAGGCAGCGTGCTAAAGTTTTTTGGTTAGCAGATGGCGACAAAAATAGCAAATTCTTCCATGCCTCAGCCTCAGCTAGGAAAAGGAGAAATACTATAAAAAAGTTGTGTGACTCATCAGGCAACTGGATTGCTGCACATGATGACCTTTGCTCAGTTGTCCATAATTATTTTACAGTACTGTATACAGCTCAGCAGGGCGACCATCATCCAGTCATCTCCTGTGTACAACCACGAGTATCGGATGAAGACAACAGTATGCTCACTCATCCCTTCACTGAACTCGAATTCAAAGAGGCTATATTTAGCATGCACCCGGACAAATCGCCAGGTCCTGATGGTCTAAATCCGACATTCTATCAACGATTCTGGAGCGAAATCGGAAGCGAGCTATTCTCATCTGCAAATTCTTGGCTTGCTTCAGGTATCTTTCCACCAAACCTGAATGATACAAATATTGTTCTTGCTCCAAAAGGTGATAATCCTGAATCTATGAAGGACCTCTGTCCCATCTCTCTTTGCAACGTCTTATACAAGATCGTTTCTAAGGTCCTTGCTAACCGGCTTCGTCCATTAATTAACAAGTGGATCTCCCAAGAACAGGCTGCTTTTGTCCACTCTCGTTCCATCATAGACAATGCTTTGACAGCCTTTGAAGTTTTACATCATATGCGTTGCAAAACAAAGGGTAAAATTGGTGAGGTAGCTTTGAAACTTGATATCTCTAAAGCTTTTGATAGTGTTAGCTGGTCTTATCTTCAAGCTATTCTCTACAAAATGGGTTTTTGCACTCAGTGGATCTCTTGGATGATGATGTGCATTACCACGATAAAGTATCGTATTATTTTTAATGGTGATCGCATTGGTCCTATTGTTCCTGAACGAGGGCTTTGACAAGGCTGTCCCCTCTCGCCTTACCTCTACATTCTTTGCGCCGAAGGTCTATCTGCATCCATAAAGAATCATGAACTGCGTGGTAAACTTCATGGCAGCCGCATTTGCCGGACATCTCCGCCTGTCAGCCACCTATTTTTTGCAGATGATAGCTTCCTTTTGTGTAAGGCTACAACTGATGAAGCCCAAAGTCTCAAGGAAATTCTTATCCAATATGAAAATGCTTCAGGTCAAGCAATAAATTATGGGAAATCTGCTATTGCTTTTAGTGCTAATACTTCTCCTGATACTAGTGTCACTATTTCCAATTTTCTTGGTGTTTCCGGTCATATTGGTAGTGGTAAATATTTGGGCCTCCCCTCTATGGTGGGACGTAGCAAGAAAGCAATTTTCTCTTATTTAAAGGACCGCATTTGGAAAAAATGTCAATCTTGGAATGCTAGATCACTCTCCCGTTCCGGTAAAGAAATTTTAATTAAATCAGTAGCACAAGCAATCTCCTCCTATTGTATGGGTGCGTTTCTCATCCCCACCTCCCTTTGTGAGGAATTAGAAAGAATGATGAATTCCTTTTATTGGGGCTCTCAAAAAATGGTTGGCGTGGTATAAATTGGATGAGGTGGGACAAACTCACTCTTCACAAAAGTCTAGGTGGCCTTGGCTTTCGGAACATGGAAGCTTTCAATCTTTCAATGCTTGGTAAGCAAAGTTGGAAACTCTTGACCGACTCTACCTCCTTACTTTCTCGTATCCTCAAAGCCAAATATTACCCGCGAAGGGATTTCTTGGATGCCTCTCTCGGCCATAATCCAAGCTATACTTGGAGGAGTCTTTGGAGTACTCAATCATTACTTACCTTGGGGCATAGATGGAAGATTGGAGACGGTACTAAAATAAATGTTTGGAATATGCCATGGATTCGCAGCCTCCCTTCACTCAAGCCTTCCACTATTCCGCCACCACACCATGAGGACCTCATAGTTTCCCATCTCCTACATACGGGTATGAACTCTTGGAACCAAATGATTGTGTGATCCATATTTAACCATTTTGATGCTTCAGCTATCCTCGCGACACCTCTTTATTCCCGCACGATGGAGGATACTCGCATCTGGAAGGCTTCAATAGATGGTTCTTACTCTGTCAAGACAACCTACCGTATTTGTATGGATCTTCTGGTTGCATCCACACCTTCACACGACAATTACAACTGGACAACACTCTGGAACTTAAAGATTCCTCCTCGGGTCTGCTCATTCCTTTGGCGCCTTGCTCACCAATGTTTGCCTACTCGAGCAAATCTTACCACCTGTGGCATTCCATGTGAAGATTCATGTGTCTCTTGCGAGCTCTTGGCAGAAACTCATATGCACACATTTTTTGTTTGTTCGAAAGCTGTGGATTGTTGGGAGAAAATTGGTTTACATAACTTGATCCGTAATTTGCTTCTATGGAGCCTCTGGAAAAGTCGTAATGCTAAGTTATGGGAAGCTGTTGATACATCTCCTACTTTCATCATCTCTCATGCAACATACATACTCCAAGAATGGTGTTGTATGCAAAGAGCAAAACATCAAAAGCAAAATCCGACGCATGCTTCCTCTTGGGTGAAACCGCCAACAGGTACGACAAAATGCAACGTTGATGCAGCAATGTTTGATAATAACACCATTATGGGTTATGGCATGTGTTTTAGAAACTCCTTGGGACAACTTTTGCTTGGTAAATCTGGATTCTTACTCTCATTTGCCACTGTTCTAGAAGCTGAATCTATCGCTTTACTAGAATCTATAAAGACGGCAATCTCAAACGGAATGCATACTGTATTGTTTGAAACAGATTGTAAGTCTCTTGTTGACGCCCTTAACTCTCCTGCTGTTCCCATTAGTGAGTTTGGCAATCTTGTATCCCAATGTCGCTGGCTGCTGTCTAGTAATCCCGACTATGTAGTGTCGTTTGTTAAGAGGCAAGCTAATAAGGTTGCTCATTCTATTGCTAGAGCATCCTTATCTCACCCTAGCCCCTATACTTTCAATGATATACCATCTACTATGTACTCTTTGTTTATGAATGAAATGCACTAAGTTTGCTTTTGCTCAAAAAAAAAAGGAAATGGAACTCTATGTTATTAAACTATTAAGGCTAAAATGCACTTTTGACCCCCCCAAGTTTCCAAAACTAGCGATTTTGGCCCCCCAAGTTTGAAAATCACACTTTTAACCCCCCAAGTTTCACCCCCTTTGCAAAAGCTAGGCCCCCCTTTAATTTTGACCGGTCAACAGAGATGTGGCACGTTTTTTTAAAAAATAATTGACACCTATGATATTTTTAATCCACCTGGATATAAAATAATTACAATTATTTATAAAAATTACAAAACATAAAATAAAACAAATTGTATTCCTTCTTCTTCTTCAGTTTCCCTTAACAACAACAACTTCTTCATTTCTTTTTCCTAACCGGATTTCTTGTTCAACTTCGCCTGTGAAACATCAACCTCACCGAATTTCTTTTATTTCATCTTCAACTCAATATTCATCCTCAACAATCATAAATTTAGCCCAAAAATCCAACATTCAACAAAGAAATTCATCCAATAAAATCAACGATTTTGACACAGTTACGATTGAGAATCACAAACAAGAACTCCTCCAAAAAAAATCATAAATCACTAGGAAGAGATGTTTATTCTGGAAATTTATGTACAAGTATATTTGATCTAAGACCACTGATTCGACGCCATTGGAAGTTAACACCAGCCCGACACTACCACCGTCGCCAAAACCACCCTATGTTCTCGACACAACCACAACCATATTCTCCACCTCCGGCTCCACCACACTCGTCAAACCCAGAAAGCTTGAAGAAGAAAGGGATCTCAGAAAAATGAATCCCTTTGTCTCCTCTCCTCCGTCTTCTCTTCCCACCAACATTCCTCCACTACACCTTCTTTAATGATGGTAGAGAGAGATACTAAGAGAATGGCAAACGTGATTCTGTTTCTTCTGAATTTTTTTGATTCTCAGTTCTATTTAGAATTCTTTTGTTGTTTTTTTTTTAGAGAATGAATTTGTTTCGTTGTTGTTGTTGTTGTTGTTGTTATGTTGAAGGAGGGGTTTTGTTTAAAGTTTTGAATTTCTGGATTATGAGTTCAGTTTTGGAGATGAAGATTGATTTGAAACTTTAGGTGAAGAACATGTTGAACATGATAGGAACAAGGGAGGAACACGATGAACAAAGGAGGAGATTTAGTATTTTAATTTGTTTTTTATTTTAATTTTAAAGCAATTTTAATTTGTTTTAATTCCAAGTGGATTAAATTAGGCACAACTGACATTTAATATTTTAAAAATATGTCCAAATAAGCATTGACCGGTAAAAATTAAAGGGGGGCCTAGCTTTTGCAAAGGGGTGAAACTTGGGGGGTTAAAAGTGTGATTTTCAAACTTGGGGGGCCAAAATCGCTAGTTTTGAAAACTTGGGGGGTCAAAAGTGCATTTTAGCCAACTATTAATATTTACTACAAAATAATCAATCAACAAATAAATGTTAAAAAGTAAAAAAAAAAAAAATAGACGGCCTGGTCTTTTATTTTATACTTGTTACAACATATTTATCTATGAGTGATATTGTATGTTGCGAAGGATTTCACTCACGAAGCAGTATGTACATGTCTTGTTTCTAAAATAGCAGGCAAACTTTCAAAAGCTTACTTAATCCATGCATATCATATAACCCATCAATAAAAATTTGCTAATTGCACTTCTCAAATTTTTTTTTTTTTGCTAATTGCATAAAAAAATGTTAGAGGGTCTAAGCTAACACTTGTGATTGTGAGTGCATTGTTATTGCGGGTACCATAGCTGTCCCAGAAAATTAATGGTTACTTAATAAAAGTCTAAAGAAAAAAATGGTTACTTAATAAAGAAAAAAGTGTTTCCAAATTACCTATAGAGTGCTTCCATTTTTGCCATAATAAATGCTACAAGAATCTGTTATTATGTGTCGACGAGAGTAGAGATATCGAGAGACATACATATAACCGGCTTTTGTTAGTTAAGGAAATGGCTGTTGAATTCACCTGTTTTTATTTTTATTTTGTTAGAATATTACAATCAACTCTTGGTGAATACTATAACCTTACTTATAAAAACAATATATTGTAATATGCATATCTGGAGTTCGTACCACAAATTCTTCATTATTTACTTTAAGGATTGAAATTGTAGTCATTATACTACTTCAAAAAAAAAGTCAAATCTTTCAATGTTACGTCATATTTTAATATCAATTTATTTTAAAATAAATTAAAATTTTGAATGAATTTTACCGATATCTAACCAAACTTTGAGATATATAAGAATATTTTTTTGAACAACAAAACAAATATATTAGATGAAAGTGAAAGAAGTACAATATCTAAGAATTACCTTATAAATATATATTATTTTATAATATAATTCAACAACTAATAATAACATAATTTTTAAAGTGTTTTTAATTAAAGTGTCATTTTTATTAAAAGAATATGAAAAGAAACATATAGAAAAAATAAAGTTTAATCTATACTATATATAAAGGAAATATAGAATTTTGAGCTGACTTTTTTATTATCCTAATTATACTCTTAAACAAATTTTTCTTTAATAATGTTTATTATTGATGTCATTAAAGAAAGATAAGAATTTATATTTACTATATTGTTGGTATTGTTGAAATGGATAAACATGGTCGTTGAGTTTGTTATAATTTGAAATTCACAAACATATTTTAATCATAATCAAAATTTCTTAAAAAACCGTTCATAATTTACAAACGTTAGCACAATAGAAAGAACGGTGTCTGTCTTTCCACTACTTATAAACAAAGAAAACAACGTAAATTTATATATATATGAATCCAAGGGTAACCGGAGAGCGACTTCTCAATTATATAGAACAACTTTATATTATTTTTTTGGTCAGATTTTACTTACATTTTAATCGAACTATGGGTAATTAACAAGGTCCCTTCTCTAGGAACTAGAAGGCTAACAAATAAAAAAGATGTGATGTTAGGGATAAATCAGTCGGTATAATTTGAATTCGAATGCTAAATGAATTAGAGAATTCTTGCTTTTTGAAAAGATATACATACGTCGGTATATTACAGAATCAACAAAATTAATGTTTTGACTTTTGAAAGTATACATACATGGTCAGGAGAGAAATATATTTACAAAAAGAAAAATATTTTGTGTACACCCGTTGATGTGTTGTGGCTTACAACTGAGTGTTTTGTTTCTTCCTTTGTGTTTCTTTGTTCTATCTCTATATCTTTTTCTTATCTTGTGGCACGTCTTGTGCGCAGGATCAAGCTTCGATAATAAAATTCAACGATTCAAAGAAAAACACGAGAAAGAGATAAGAGGAAGTGATGTGATAGATTATATAAGTTGATGATGTGATAAAAAGAAATAAATAGAAAGAAAATGAGGTTTTAAATGAGCTTACACACTTGAAACACTAATATGACTATTTAGGGCATGTTTTTTTTTTTTTTTTTACCTTAAGAATTTTTTTCCACGTTTTTAAAATTTAAAATTACGTACATAACATGGCAATTCATTCCAGTTGTCTCTGCATTTAAGAGAAGGAAGTAAGAGCGAGAGAGGCATGTAATATATATGGAGTCTTGTTTCTATATATATAATCCATAAAGTAGATTCATGTCGACTCTTCACTCAGATCAAATCAATTCATATTGGTTCTTCTTAGAGCAAAACAACTACTGAATTAGAAAGAGAGAAATAGATTATCATATATTAATGATGGGAAGGCCACCATGTTGTGAGAAACTAGGGATTAAGAAAGGACCTTGGACTCCTGAGGAAGATATCATCTTGGTTTCTTACATTCAACAACATGGACCTGGGAATTGGAGATCAGTTCCCACCAATACCGGTATAATTGCTCTATTTTATTTGGTCTAATTAGTCTTCATTTCTGAGCTTATTTTCAAGATCTATATATATATTCACATACAATCATACATGTAAACCTAATTAATTTGATTTAATTTGTTTTTGTACTTTATAGGTTTGATGAGATGTAGTAAGAGCTGCAGACTTAGATGGACAAACTATCTTCGACCAGGTATCAAACGAGGTAACTTCACAGATCATGAAGAGAAAATGATTGTTCACCTCCAAGCTCTTTTGGGCAACAGGTTATACCTAATTCATTCCTCTCACATCTTACATTCCTTTAACTAATTAATTTGGATATAATCATATATGGAGTCTATTATCTAACTATAATTAACATTTTCAAATCACAATATATAGTAGTGTATCATGATGAAATAATTACTTGCAAAACAATAAAGATCAGGTGTGCTGCACGAGTTGTAAATACTAGTACGAAACTATATATTTATAATGTGATGATTGCATCAGATGGGCTGCTATAGCTTCATATCTTCCACAAAGGACAGACAATGACATAAAAAATTATTGGAATACACATTTAAAGAGGAAGATGAACAAAGATCAAAGTAGTACTGATGAAGGTGTTGATCAAGAATCTCGTTCACAGCTGCCGAATAAAGGTCAATGGGAAAGAAGGCTACAAACAGATATTCATATGGCCAAACAAGCCTTATCTGAGGCTTTGTCCCTTCAACATAACCCAACAACCCTTGGTACTTTGCCTGATCAGATGAAGCCCTCATCAAGTTTTTCTCATTCTCATTCTCATTCTCATGAACATCCACCAAACCTGACTATTCCATCTCCATACGCATCAAGCTATGAAAACATTTCTAGATTGATGGAAACCTGGATGAAATCACCTAACTCATCAGCTGAAACAAATTCCTCATCGATATTTAGCAACATGCAGGGATCAAGTTGTAGTGAAGGAGCACAAAGCACTACACAAGATCATCATGGCCTTAACTCATCCAAATCTGATTATGCATCTCGATTTAGGTCAACTCATGAAGGAAACAACAGCTTCAACTTGAACAAAAAAGAGGGTCTCTTCTTCCACCAAGAGGAAAGGATTAATATTAAAGCAAACATGGAAACGCATGTTCCTCTTACTTTGCTTGAAAAATGGCTTTTTGAAGATGGGGGAGCAAGTCATGAGTGCCATGAAGAGCTTATAAACATGTCATTGGAGGGAACTACTTCAGATTTCTTTTAGAAATTCTAGCTCAACTCGATCAACCTCTAGTTCTGAATTTCAGGTTCGTTGTTGAGTCTGTTTTATCGAGTGAAGACCTCTAATTTAAAGACTAGAGAACTCTAGCAAATGGAATCGATCATAACATCCTCATAATTACACTTACAAGCAAGAAAAGATGTGTACATTATGAGTACTTGTATCCTATTAATTAGTCATGCTATGTAGTACCAATTAATAATTAAGAGTTCGATGTATGTGTGTTTTGGATATTAATTATTTTACCGTTTTGTGTTTAATTACTATTAAAGTTCATCTTCCCTTATATATCAATGCAAACCAGTACATAACTAAAACTCATCGAAATTGTAAGGTTCAAGTGAAAGTGGTTAGTCCCACATCATCAATTATTAATGGACTCAATATTGAATATATAAAAGAAGTGACTCATTATATTCAATATCTTAAGATTTTGGATAGAGGATCTAAGGGAAGATGACGATGGATGGACGAATGAAACTATAAAAAGTTTATCTAATTCTACAATATCAATAAAATGATACCAAAACTTGACATTATTTAATTAGACTTTGAACTTTAAGTTTTTCTTTTTAAATTTTAGGCAAACTACGGCATGAAGTCATATAATGTCATTAATTTTATTTAATTGTATCAAATTAATTCGTTAAGTTTTTTTGTTCCACATAAATCATTTAAGTCTTGTTGCATTTTTCACACATTTCCTTACAAAAATATACCGGTATCCATTGTGTTCCTCTTGTGTCAAGGCCAAGGTTATATTGACAATTTATTCTGCGCACATGTGTGCCAATTTCCTCATATTATACGTGTACTTCTAGCCCATTTTAAAATTAGGTTAAACGATATGGAAAAAATATTATGCGACGGATAATAGGAGGAAATTGTGTTCCCCAAAAGGTATTCATCACCCATTGTATGAAAGTCTCAGAAGATTTCTCCTAATTTCTATTCTCTCTCGCACAATATTTACCTCAAATCTTTAATAGAATTTTGAAATCAGTAAGAGGTACCCGTTAGATGAGAAATGAGCATGCGTGTAAAAATTAATAGATAAAAAATTTAAAAATAAATACATAAAACTTTTTTGGCACAATAATGTATAAAACTTGAAGGAAAAAAATTGTATTTGTTTTAAGGAAGACCTGCAATGGAAGCTTAATGAAAATGAAATCAGTTTTTTTGTCACTTATAAGTTTTCTTGTCCCGTTGCAAATACGTAGTTTCCTTTTTCCCACATTTCGTCTCCTAACAATATATAAAAAACGAAGTACAGCAAAATTTCATCATCGTCCTTATTAAAACTCATGATCTCCTTAATTTTATGTGCATAATGGTTATTTTGCAAAATTTAATTTATTTGTTTTTAAAAAAATTAATTACGGATAATGGTATCACAAGTGTAACAAATTTTCACGGATAACTATGAAACAAATTTATTTTATTTTTAAAAAATTAATTATGGATAATGGTCATATCTACTAACAATATATAAAAAATGAAGTACAGAAAAATTTCATAATTGTCTTTATTAAAACTCACGATCTTCTTAATTTTATAATCGTCCAACAAACATTGAATGATGTCTTGCATATAAAATAAAAACAATTATGCAAAACATTTAAAATATTTATCATATCGTCTTTCTCATATATGTATATAAAATTTGTTTTCGTAGATATAAACATTTAAAATCTACAGTGGAAACAGTGCAAACATTGAACGGTGTTTTGCATATAAAATAAAAATTTAATAAATAGAAAGACGGCATTAATATTGATATTTTGAAAATAGTCACGGATTTTCAAAATTTTATCATATCGACTATCACATATCGATACATAAAAATTTTCTTCTGCATATATAAGTATATAAAATCCTCAACGAGTGCGGTTTAAATATCTAATGGTGTTTTAGATATAAAATAAAAATTTATTTAATAGACTCACTACATTAATTAATGTTGATATTTTGAAAATAGTCATGAGTTTCCAAAACTTTATCATATCGACTTTCTTATATATGTACTCCCTCCGTCCCAAAATATAAGCAAAAATTGGTCAACAAAAATTAATGTATTTGGTTCAAAATTTGTACCAAATACATCAACTTATGTTGACTCATTTTTGCTTATATTTTGGGACGGAGTAGTATATAAAAACTTGTTTATGTAGATATAAACATTTGAAATCTGCAACAGGAACAGTGCAAACATTGATCGGTGTTTTGCATATAAAATAAAAATTTAATTAATCAAAACACTGCATTAATGTTGATATTTTGAAAATAGTCATGAATTTTCAAAATTTTATCATATCGACTATCACATATCGGTGCATAATTTTTTTCTGCATGTATAAACATATAAAATTCTCAACGAATGCGGTTTAAATACTTAAAGGTGTTTTAAATATAACATAAAAATTTATTTAATAGACACACTACATTAATGTTGATATTTTGAAAATAGTCTTGAGTTTCCAAAATTTTATAATATCGACTTTCTAATATATTTATATAAAAATTTGGTTATGCAGATATAAGTACATAAAATCTGCAACGGATGTGGTGCAAACATTGAACAATGTTTTGCATATAAATAAAATTTATTTAATAAAAACACTACATTAATTTTGATTTTGAAAATAGTCATGAGTTTCCAAAACTTTATCATATCGACTTTCTCATGTATGTATTTAAAAATTTGTTTATGTAGATATAAACATTTAAAATCTGCAACAGAAACGGTGCAAACATTGATCGGTGTTTTGCATATAAAATAAAAATTTAATTAATAAAAACACTACATTAATGTTGATATTTTGAAAATAATCACGAGTTTTAAAAATTTTATCATATCGACTATCACATATCGGTACATAAAAATTTTCTTCTGGACGTATTAACATATAAAATCATCAACGAGTGCAGTTTATATATTTAACGGTGTTTTAAATATAAAATAAAAATTTATTTAATAGACACACTACATTAATGTTGATATTTTGAAAATAGTTACGAGCTTCCAAAATTTTATAATATCAACTTTCTCATATATGTATATAAAAATTTGTTTATGCAGATATAAGTACATAAAATCTGCAACAGAAGCGGTGCAAACATTGAACAGTGTTTTGCATATAAAATAAAAGTTATTTAATAGAAACACTACATTAATTTTGATTTTGAAAATAGTCATGAGTTTCCAAAACTTTATCACATCAATTGTCTCATGTATGTATATAAAAATTTGTTTATGTAGATATAAACATTTAAAATATGCAACGAGAACGGTGCAAACATTGGTCGTTGTTTTGCATTTAAAATAAAAATTTAATTAATAGAAACACTGCATTAATGTTGATATTTTGAAAATAGTCACAAGTTTTCAAAATTTTATCATATCGACTATCACATATCGGCACATTAAATTTTCTTCTGCATGTATGAACATATAAAATTCTCAACGAGAGCGGTTTAAATATTTAACGGTATTTTAAATATAAAATAAAAATTTATTTAATAGACACACTACATTAATGTTGATATTTTGAAAATAGTAACGAGTTTCCAAAATTTTATAATATCGACTTTCCTATATATGTATATAAAAATTTGTTTATGCAGATATAAGTACATAAAATCTGCAACGGGTGCGATGCAAACATTGAACAATGTTTTACATATAAAATATAAGTTATTTAATAAAAACACTACATTAATTTTGATTTTGAAAATAGTCATGAGATTTTAAAATTTTATCATATCGACTTTGTCATATATGTATATAAAAATTTGTTTATGCAGATATAAGTACATAAAATCTGCAACGGGTGCGATCCAAACATTGAACAGTCTTTGCATATAAAATAAAAAGTTCTTTAATAGAAACACTATATTAATTTTGATTTTGAAAATAGTCATGACTTTTCAAAATTTTAACATATCAACTTTCTCATATATTACATAAAAATTTGTTTTCGCATATATGAGCAAATAAAATCGATAACTAGTGTGACTCAACTATTTAACAATTTTTTGTATATATAAGAGAAAAATATTTAATAGAAACATTACACTAATACTCATAATTTTCATTTAATATCTATAAACATTCCACAATATTAACAATCTAATTATTTTTTATATAATTATCGCAATGTTGTCTTTTACTAGTTACAATAGTATACCGATATTCATTGTGTAGTGACATGCCAAGAACAAGGTTGACCACATGGACCATTTCTTCATCTTTTATGTGTACTTCTTGCCGATTTCAAGATTAGGTTAAAATGAGAAAAATATTACGAGAGAGGGAAGATAAATAAAATATGTTTTCCCTAGAGGTATTCGTCGCCCAATGTACGAAAGAAGGATTTCCCCCAATTCCTCTTCTCTCCCTCACACAATGTTTACCTTAAATTATTTAATCTAATTTTGAAATTGACAGGAGGTAGATGCATCTGATGAGAAATGACTATTTGTGTAAAAATAGATTAAAATTTAAAAGTAAATAAGTAAAAATTTGGCACAAAAATGAATAAAACGTGGAAAATATCTATTTGTTTTAAGGAAGATTTCCTATGGAAGCTTAATGAAATTATTTTTTTCTTAAAATAAAATTACATAAAGTGTTTAAAGTGATTAAAATTTAAGGGAAATCTTCCTCTCACGCTTCTATCGTACCTACTCCTTCCACCACACTCTTGAATCTTGATTATGACAAAAATGTATATATAATAGCATCCATGTATAACACCTTACATGGAAACCTATCAACCTCCAAACACTACCAAATAAACTCCAACCAACAATCTACGCTTTGGATATCACGACGATCGATGAGTGGTTTGTTATTGTGATCATAATCTGGTTGAAATACACTCACGGTCTGCATGGAAAGAGATGGAAATAATAATTTGGTGGTCTGATTTCTGAGGTGTACATATGATTACTTTGGGTTTTGCTTCGTTTGGGAGAATAAGAATTAATCTTGACCTTTGAGATATCTTACAGGACGACACCCTATTTATTTTGTGCATGAAAGACTGTTGTTTCTCAGCAGTTTGCTACAATGTCCATCCTAACTCACACGAAGCCATGCACCAAGTAAGCTGAGGTCACATGGCATGTGTTAGCCATTTAAGACATGGGTATATTGAGAGACTAAAATCAAAATTTGTCATTTTTTTTTTAAAGATTGTCATTTTTTTTACGATAACAAATTTATCATACTTATTACTGTAGGATTGTAAACTCATTAATAAATTCATTAATTACTTTCACAACTAAAAAAAACTCAATAACCTTTACAAAAAAAAAAGGAATAAAATCATAACCGTTGTTAGATCTTGACATTATAAATTTCAGTGACAAAGTTTGAAGCATACATCGTACAATTGTAATATGATCGTTAGTGTCACTGTTATTTATAAAAAAATTCTTTAAAAAAATTTAATAACTTTTATTCTTTCGGTAGGTGTAAGATATATTACCAAAGAAAAAAATAGTAAAATATTGTGTAGACATCCATATGAATGTGATAGAAGCGATAGAAAGAGATAAAAAAACGATGATGTGATAGAAATGTTATGTGATATGTTCATGAAGTGATAGAAAGAGATATATATATTTTTTGAAGGAGAAAGACATATACATACATATATATATATATATATAAAATAATATGTTGAATGAGAGTAGGGGTCTTCAAATATAATAGTTGGATAAAAAGTATTACAAAAAGACGTCTAAAGGGTATTCCAATATGGAAATAAAAAATTAAAGTCAAATTAAGGAAGTCTAATGTGTGTGTGTGTGTTAGAACCACGTAGGTTCAAAGAATAATATCTCTGAATTATCTACTAACTGTGTCTACAAGCATGCAGGTTTTTACAAACAAATGAAAGAATAAAGTCAATCCTCTAGTCTTAATGCAATGGTTGATCGTCCAAGACAATGAAACCAAACAAAACTCTTTGAGAAAATGACAAGTGACCGTCAAGCACAAAACAAGTTGATCAAGCTCATAGCAAACAAACAAATCCATTGGTCAACACGTTGTCAATAAAGCATTGTGTGTGCCAAGAAGTCCAAGCCATCGTCTAGACCTGATGATCATCTGCATGGTTGGCTGCATTAACAGTCAAAGCTCAATCATCTGACCAAACTATCATTTGGATTATTAATATAGTAAAATATCAAAACAATCATCTAGATTCAATATTGAAGATCACATAGTCAGCTTTAAATTGGTTTAGTAGTTATCTGATCTTCAAATACAAAGGAGTGAATCTGTAAAAATCCTTTCATCTTAAGATACCACTTCAATAACAAAGAGATACAACTGATACTTGTACTATGTTTTACGTATCCTTACAACGAATATATCTCTTGTCGTATTATCCAACAATAGTACTCTTTTCATCTTCTACATTGTAAATGAGAATCTACTCTACCTAGTTGGATGTTGTTGTTCGACACTTCATCGTCCTTTATTATGAAGATCTTTTGAAGAAGAACAATGTAGGCATTCATAACACCACACTTAAAAAGAAAAAGTCTATGTTCTTATTTGAATAAAAATCAAGTAAAAGCCAAGAACATGATTTAGAAATTCATAGAAATATCCTCTCAAGTGAGAGTTATCTAGATCATATTGTAAATTAATCAAGCAGACTGAAGTACTCTTGCATTGATATATGATTTCTTTATATTATCATCTCATAGAGAGTTATCATCATAGTCATGACTTTGTATCACTCAGATACAATTCACTTTTGTAACATGCCCAATAATGACACCCTTGTAAAATGAGGAGTGACTATAAACACTTGGGATAGTCTGCAGAGACTCTAAACACTAGTACTCAAGAATGTGAGAGATAGAGTAGTTTGGTCTAAGTAAGAATTGTTGTTGGATAACTCAACAAATGTGTTCCTCTGAAAAAAACTCAACAAATCTAATTTTGATTTACAAACATCATCCCTAACCCAACAAATCTTTCTACTCTTTGATGAACCTTTCCACACAAAGTCCTTCTAGATCTTAAATATCTCCATGCAAACCTTCTGAGGTATGACCAAGCATGATCGATAAAAAAAATCAGAATTGAAATCAAAACTGATTTATCAAAACAATCCCCCCCCCCCCCCACCAAGAGTAACATACTTCTTTTCCCACAAACATAATCTCCTTCTAAGAACTTTCAACATATGTTTCGAAGTAGTCAATTCTAGTGGATTAGCCCCCACGCCAAAGCCAAGGTATTTGGGCGGAGCCCTGCCTATAACCTACAATTAAGAAAGCCTGAAGCCATTTACAAAAAATCAACATTCACATTTACCCCCAATCAAACAACATTTTTAGAAATCAACTTTTAATCTTAATGCCATTTTGAACCCAATATGTACCACATTAAGAATCCAAAGATGCACAAAATATCGCATGCATACTAAAGGTAAAAAAAAATTGACCGCCCTTTGTGACCCACTGAGAAAGGTCTAAATCTATATGAAACCACTGCACGTTTCATCAAGGATCTAAACCTTCGACAACCAACAGAACCAAGATAATAAATCCCCTTGTATCAGTTCTCTTTGAATATTGATATTTTGTTTTTTTACCATCATTATCCTTAACACCACCCTCAATTTCCAACAAAGATAAGGGAGCGATCAACTTTGTATTATTCCTCTCATAAATCAAAGGGAGCTCCATGCCATCCAAATTAGGTCAATTCCACTCTTAAGTAGATAATTAGTTTTTTTTAAAGAAATTTAGTGTTTCCTCTGTTATCTGTTAGATACGTTACACACATTATGTTTCCCCTAATATTTTATGCGACCATGGAAATACCTCGAATCCCCCCCCCCCCCCCCCCCAAAATGACTCTTCACCTCTCAATGCAAACTACAAATCACATAGGAAAGATAAACTTCATTTACACGAACCCTACACAAAAACACCCAACTAGGTGTGCATGAGCCCAATACGAAAAGCATTTTTCAATTGATTTCACGGGGTGGGACGAAAAGTATTGTAATCCTCCTTGTCATCGCCATCTAAAATGCCCCCATCCTTATTCCATACTTTTGAGAAATTTTTCTCCCCATCCCCGTGGATCTCCAAGGTCCCACAAAGACCCCACCAATATAAAAAAATTAAATTTATATTATTTTCAATAAAATTGGTTGTAAAAAATTTAACCATAAAACAAATAAAAAAATAAAACATTATTATGAATCTTATGGCAACAATATACACCATATATGGAAGAAAAAAAATACACATGTTAAAAGAGGAATAAATATAACATATAAAATAAGGTTCTACGATAAAAAATTCCTTAATATTGAGTGGTACTTTTTCTATCACATAAAATACACGAGTCCTCCTCCATTTTAAACAACCTACTTGAATTTAATGGTTTACATATTGTAGTAAGAGATGTAAAAAAGGGCTTTGAGATGACCATTGGTGTACTCCTACTATTATGGGAAAATATTTTGTGTCATCATCCTATGTCCTTACACTAGTCGAGGCCCCCTAATACATATCATTGATAGATCTAATATAGATTATCCTAACTTTGTGCTTCTCTAGGGATTTCCAAAATAATCTCTCGATCACACGTCTTCTCCAAATCAATGAAAACTAAGTGCAAGTCTTTTTATCTATATGGTATTGCTCCATGACACATCATAGTAAATAGATCGCTTCCATTGTCGAACTTTCAAGCATAAAACCAAATTGATTATTGATAATCTGAGTCTCTTTTATTAGACTTCGCTCAATCATTATTTCTCATTACTTCATGATATGACTCATAAGTTTAATCACCATATAATTTCCACAATTTTATATATCTCATTTGTTCTTATAAATTGGAATTAAATGGATTCTTTCGACTCGTCCGAAATTTTCTTTGACCTCCTAATGTTGTTAAAAAGCTTTGTGAGCCACCCAATGCCTCTATCTTCAAGACTTTTCCATACCTCAATAGGTATGTTGTCTTTCCAAAATGCCTTACCAGTGTAAACCCTTTTCAGTGCTTCTTTTACTTCTTGAATATGACAATAGAAGGTATAATTTTGACCCTCCTCTCTAATATCTAGTATGTTACAAACCAGAAGAATCTCATATCCTTCACTATATAAGTTGTGAAAATAATTTTTCCATTTAATATATATCCTTTCCCTACACCAAAACCCTATCTTATTCATCCTATATATATATATATATATATATATATATATATATATATATATATATATATATATATATATATATATATATATATATATATATATATATATATATATATATATGATCATTTAATTTGAATATGTAATTTATAAGTGTGATGTCCTTTAAATACATTGCTTGTCCAAAAAATAAATCTTTCATGCACTACAATCTAATTTTCAATAATGAATTCTTAAAATTACTTCATTTGTCACTAAATGTAAGCAGTCATTTGATAAAAAAAAAAATATATGTCCTTAAATATAAGCTTTTTTTTTCAAAGTATAAGATATATTTAATACTTCTTTTTTAAATAAACCTCTAATTAATACCCGTAAATATAAAAAGTCACCGTTAACTATGTACATATTTAAAGGATATTTTAGGTATCTCAATGAATAAAATGGACACATTAAAATTGAAATAAGGATTTATTAGGACGCAGAGATTACATATGAACCCAGCCTTTAATGCAAGATTTTAGAGAACAGAACCACTTGAACAGAACCACTTGTCAAACTATGACTCTTTTTGCTGTCCAACCAGACATTAGATTAAGTAAATCATGTGGTGCAAGGACGTGCAATGTAAAGGTTGCCTTGTCCAGAGGGGTCAAGCACTTAATTGTATATATCGGCTTCTTGTGTACATATTAACTATATAGGGCAGGGGATCTTAATGATTTGCTTTAAAGTCGTCGTTGCCTTACCACCACAACATTTGGCAACCAATGTGTGTCTGCTATATCTCTCAAAAATGGTTAAAGATGGATCATTATTTTATTTTATTTTTTTAAAAAAATTATAATAAACATTAGAGAATAAAGTAATATCTTGTTAAAATAATTTACTGAAAATAGTATGATCCATCTTTGAACTTGATCTCTATTGGACAACGACCATTATATATATATGCAGGCACAAGCAAAAATTTTTTTTTTTTTTTTGAAGGATGCACAAGCTAAAATATTAGTGGCCTATGATACGTGCTGACTTAATTCGAAATGAAAGACAATAACTATTGTCATTATCTCATTATTATCAAATAAACAAAAAAGACAAAAATTATAGGGATTATTTTGGACCCAAGCTAGTACCAAACATTTTGGTTCACAAAAGAAATAGAAATATCGACCCCTTGTTTCATCAGTGACCTGTAGCTTTTAAGCATGCATGTAAATGAATGTTTAGCACTAGATGTTTTAAATTTTCACATTATGAATGTGATCTAGCTAGCTGTTCGATTCAGCATGATCCCGCAAGAAGAGGACAATTATTCGAGTGGCTTCCATTCATCACAATTTACCTCTAAGAAAACTTCTTACGGATCTTTTTAACTAATCCGATTCTAAAATTCTCAATATGATAATAATGGATATTTTTAGATATAATACATGAAACACAGTGGAAAGAATCTGCATGCAAAACTAATTGAACACTATAAATTATTGGTGTAATTATTTTGTAAGTCTCTATACTATTTGATATTTTTTAAATAGGTCCTTAAGCTAAATAAATCTGTAATCATATCCTTAAACTAATATATTTTTGCTAATTATGTCATTCCATTATATTTCTATTAGTCAAATAATTTTTTATTATGAATATGAACACAAATTCAATAGAATGCTATTAGTAGAGTGAAGTCTGATTACACCACAAAAAAAAAGTGAAGTCTGATTTGGTGGTCCCTCACAAAAAACATCAAACTATTTTAGTTCCTAAAAAAAATAGTAGTAACAACTTTTCAAAGAAAAAAAAAACACAATTTTAGTCTTTTAGAAAAATAAACCTAAGCATATTAGTCATTCTGTCAGCTTTTTTATCTAGACATAGCCTGATAATAGTCACACCAGATTCTTCCAAAAAATATTTACATACACTACAATATATTTGACTTGTAGTAACAGGCAAAAACTGTCACTGTAAGTCTCAAATCCGTAGGCAAATCTCGTGCTTACTAAATGTTTTTTACTTTTATTTGTGGACAAAACTATAGGTAATTCCTTCGAGACCATTGTAAACATGAATGACCTCTAGCTACCTACGGTTGCAGCTGTCACTAAAAATTATCATCGTTTTTTAAATGTATATTTGGTTCTACTATAAATTCTAAGAATAAATAATTATAAAATCACCATTAAAATTTGTTTACTCAATAAACGCAGTAAAATATTAGAATCCAAATGGTTGGAATTTGGAACTAGTTACTATAATCAATTTTCAGAGTGAATTAGTTACTATAATCAACTTTTAGAGTGAATTTTTGAAGTGACTATAATTAGAGTCAACTCCCTCAACTATTAACTTCTGTACCATTCTCCTCACTATTTCACTTTTTTTTGACCGAAATTCCCCTCATTATTTTACTTATTAGCTTCTCACTATTTACCCTGCATTAACATTTTTTTTTTGAACAAGCCGAAATGAGATATATTACCACAAAGGAATAAGTCTGCTCCCTAGCACAAGAAGTGCTTAAAGGAGCAGAACAAAATTACAGCAAAATATTATCGAGAAACAGTGGAAAAAAAAAAGGGAAACACTCAACCAATACCCAAACAGACAATGGGTTACTGCCACCACATATGGAAACCAAAAGGAAAACAAAATGTAAAAAGGAACGTCGGGGTTTGTACCCTCATGAAGAGAAGACAAACTGAATAAAATGATCCATAACATGTTGGGGATCCACTGAATACACACCAAGCCATGTCATAACATGTTGCCAAAGAGAACCAAAAATGGGGCAATGGATTAAAAGGTGATCTGCTGATTCATTATGGCCACATCCTGAAACACACAAATGGGAGTCAATCAGAATAACGTCGCGCCGCACCAAGTTATCATTTGTAGGCCATCTGTTGCGAAAGAGACGCCACACACAGATAGAGACCTTCAGAGGAACACTTTTATGTCAAACTGCCTCCGAAACTGCATCGTAGCTGTGCATCTTCTGCCTCATGAGCATTTGATACACACCACGAACGGTGTAACCATCGCCCACATTAGGGCACCACTGCCAAACATCTGAACCATTTTCCTGCAAGATAACGTTAGAAAGCAAAGTCCTACACTCTCCCACTAGGTTCTCCTCCCAAGCTAATAAACGTCGCCGCCACCCCCAAGCTTCCGCTCTTTCACCCCAACCTAAAGAATGCATCTCTCTCCCACTAACAGATCCTTATGAACAGATAAATCAAACAGTCGCATTAACAATTTTATCACTCACAAAATACAAAAAGGGACTATTATACTTATTATCAAAGATATCACAAGTGCATTTTCGAAGAAATTAGTTTGGTAAGCCAATGGGATAGGGAACAAGATCATCTGGAAGGAACCAACATTAAGATTATATAATTGATAGAGAATACATAAGGCATAATAAATCACTTTTTACCAAGCTTAAACTCTACTACTGCATAAAATGACTTATCACATAGCTCAAGCTTTCTTACCCCATAAAAAACAGTTTATAAACAAAAAATAGAGTTGGGACTTAGACGTGAAACTCACATATTCAGAATAACTAAGTAGTTTATCAACAACCTCAAAAGTCATGGAACCTTCAAACCACCATATTTAAGGGTGGGAAAGTTTGGCAAAACAAAAGAAATGAAAAAAAGATAAAAGTAAAAGATGTAGTTTTATGGAACAACCATATTGTTTTAATATCATAAGGTGGGAATATTGACACTGTTATTTAGAGTGAAATAGTACATAGTCTTTAATTTCATTAAAAAATATTTTTTGACATTATTATTTTAGCCACATCAAAAAATTGGTCATGAATCCACACTTGTTGACCACATGCATTTAGAATGATTCTAAGGGATAGTTAGGTCTCTAACAAAAATATTTGGGTACAATTTAGTCTCAACTTTTTTAAAATTACTAAATCACAAATAATTAATTTCTTCCTAGTCGGTTCATGCTTGTGATTTGGATTGTTTACTTGTTTTATTAGTTGTATTTTGTTGTTTTATACCATTGTGTTTTGGATTTTCATGTTATATTTGTTTGGCCATTGTGTTTTGGATTTGTAGGTACTATTGTGTTTTGGACTTAATGGTGCCCTTGTTTTTGGTGATGTTATGAAATTTGTATTTGATGATATTAATAAACGAGGATGATCGTGTTTGTTTGATTTTGTTTGATAGCAAACCTTACAATTGTATATTACCTTTTAGTCCCTCATAAAATACAAAAACCCTCATTTTAATCCTCACAAGTATGAACAAACTCTTATAATCTAGGTTGGGCGTAGCTCTTAGAAATTGTTATGTGGGGGATGTTTGAACTTATAAAATACTCTCTTAGGTCATATCTCATCCAACATGGAGTTTAAAATACTCTCTCATGCATATGATTGGATATCTTAAGTTTGACCCGATAAATTTTAAGATTTACGGATTTGTAAAACTCTAAGAAAAGTGTAACAAATGACTTGACGCTTAGGGGGATGGAAAAAGAGAGTGTAAGGATGAAAAACAGAAGTCCAAGAAAAGTTTTAGAGATGAAAAAGCATGAAGATATTTTATCAATATTTACTACCGTGGCCAACTATTTTAATAATGATTTTTTTCAAACTACTTGTACTATCATGTATAAACAATGTTTGTATTAAAAAAAGTGTTAACAACACACACTCTAACATTTATTTTTTTAGATTATTTCTATGTATTGACAATGACAATGTTAACAACACACTCTCTAACTATTGCTCATTACTTTTTAAATCGGTTTAACCGATTTAAAAATTATTAAAACGATCTAAAAAGCGATGCAAACAGTAATTAGTTATCGTTGGTAGAATTTTTTGTAATTTGAAGCATATGTTAGCAATTACTGAGGGTCTAAAGAGCAATCTTCTTAACATTATTCTAAAGTAAAAATAAAAAGAGGCAGTATTTAACCATTTTGTTTGGGCCTTGTACATGACCGTCAAGTTCATTTCCTCGGCGTTTCAAAAAAGAAAAAGTTCATTTCCTCGGAACAACCATATAAACGATTATTTCTTAAAAAAAGTTAATGTTTTAACCTTTTTTTTTTCACTCAACTTAATGCTTTAATTTGACAAACTAGGTTATGCCCATATATTGATCTCTTTATATCAAATCTAAATTCTCTTTTTAAAATTAATCATTCCACCTCATGTCTATCTCAACACCATATTATAGAATTCTACTCGTGTACGGTGTCGGTGATGCAATAGAACATAGTGGAATTGTGGAAGTTCAAAGTCGTCCAATCAAAATAAGACAATTAATATTTAAATTTCAAAATTTTATAATAAACAAAAGTAAAAAAATAAAAATAAACTGTCTTGAGGACAATTTCTGAGGTGTTGGCTCTGATCCACTTCCCATAATAACAAATAGTGACATATATATCATAAATTTGTAAATCAATCAAATTAATATTAATTTTTCTTTAATAAGATTTAAATAGGATATAATACTTTTGAATGAGTATTAAAAATATAATATGATAATACTATACTAGATAATATGATGCGTATTGTAAACATATTATTTACACAATTATTTAAAAAAATAATACGATGTACAATTCAATAAGCACCATAAATTCCTCAAAAAAAATAAGCACAATTATTTACGATGTACAATTCAATAAGCACCATACATTACTTAAAAAAATAATAAGCACAATAAACTTGAAGTTTTTTTTTTTTTTTGGAAAGCCATAAACTTTGAGTTTGCGGTACACGATTTGGTTTAAAGAAAAAATATGTATTGTAAACTATATGATTATGGTATATAACTTTTTTACGCCTGATTAATTACGTACGGTATATAATTAAAAAAGAAAAAACACAATATATAAATAATAAATAGTCTGCAGTAAATATTAGAAAAGGTCTGTCATAGATTTTTTTTTTTTGACGGGGTCTATCAAAGATATATACTGTGTTCCTTTATTTAGGATTTAAAATGTGTCTTTTATTTGTATAAAAAAAGTGTATATTTGTCATATTCCTTAGTTAACTTGATATGCATCATTTCAGAACCTAAAGAGTAAAAGTAATATGTAATAAAATTACTAATTAGCTTTAGTTATTTTTTATGGATGAATTAGCTTTAATTATTGATTAAGAGAATTTCTTATCGCGTCTAATCTCAAAGTGTGTTTGTTTTAACTGTTTCGGATAATAGAATCTAAGTTTTTTCTCTGTTTACCCTTCGACTGCCTCTTCTGTCAACTCATCTTTTTTTTAAAAAAAAAAAAATCCCACTTCAGATTCTATAATGGTGACAATTTGGGTACCCATCAATAAAAGGTGGGTAACACAACTCATGCTGAGTTGGCACCAATCAAAGTTATTTGTTTGTTTTCTATTATTTTTAATGTTATATAAATACATTATTTTGATTGGATCAACTCAACATGGGTAGTATTACCCACCTTTTATTGATGGGTAAACAAGAATTTCCCTTCTATAATTTGTATCATCTTTTTGGTTTTCATCATGCTGGGCCTCTAAAAGCGATGGGCCTAAAAAAAATAAGTCTAATATCCACCCCCATTCAAATAAAAAAAATATATGCTACTTTTTTTCTTTCTTCGGTACATGTTTGGGTTTTTTTTTAGATTCTAGTTCTCTTTTCTGGACATAAATCTGATGTTATTAAACCACTCCCAATTTGTATAATCACTTAATCAGTCAATTTAGAAAGCTATTTCATTGAAAGAATCACAACAATCATTTTTTTCCTCGCATAAACCATTTGTTTTCCCCTTTCCCACGACGGAGGAGTGACAAATCCAAACGACACCATTAGGTAAATTTCACCTCTCTTTCGCTTAATTTTTTTATTTCGTTTCATGTTTAAAAGTTCTTTTGATTCTGCTTTTTTAATGAAGCTTAACTACAAAAAAAATGTGTTTTTATTTTACTGATGACCTATTTTACTATGAGAGTCGAGCCACATATTTCGTAGGAACGGCCCTTGTTTTCATATTATAGAATATGAAATACTGTAATATATATAATTAACAGATAACTCATGCCCATCTTTCTCTTATTTCTCTTCAAACCTCTCCAAAAGCACTTTTTCCACGAAATATTGGTTTTTAAGCACAACTCAATTATCAATGGACTTTATACTCACTATTTTTTGTCTAAATGCAAAGGTGATGTGACTTTAAAACCTTCCTCATCCAAATTCTACGTGTTTTTGTTTCGTTCTTGTTAACCAATCCATATCAGCGTCGTTCGAATTATATAATTCAAACTCTGTACGTAGAGAAACAAACTAGTTTTTTGAAATTGTTTGTATTGTTTCAGATATAGATGCTTCTAACGTTCCCCCCATTAATTTGACACATGACATTACACCTTAAATTGTGGATCCTCTTGTTGATGTGGAGCCAAATTTTGCACCTCTAGTTGTGGATCCTCCTAGCAATGTCAAAGCTCAGGTTCCACTTCTAGTTGTCAATCCTATCAGAAATGCCAAAGTTGAGGATGCACTTCCTGTTGCATCTTATATTTATCGCCGCATACATTTCACGACTGAGAAAATTTTTACTTCACGAGAAGAGTTGTTGATATGAGTTTGAGGTGAAAGAAGTTAGGATTTACTATTGTTATTACAAAATCATATCATGGGAGAATGACAGAAAACAATTTGTTGGGATGTGAAAGATGAGGTTTCTATAAAGAGTACAAGAACTTGTTGAAACGAAAAGACTCACTATCCACGAAACGTGAGTGTCTAATTAGATTGGGATGTTATTTTTTGAGCGGTGGTCTATGGAGCTTTTAGGTTGCGCCATCAGAAAGTAATTGATTCTTGTGCCTTGGATATGTGCATAACAACCATTTTAGGAATATATGTTTTTAGATTGTATTTAGTGATATCTTTGCTTGGGTATAACAATCACAACTTTTATAACAGATGTATCTTAAGGATGATTATCTAATTCCTCATACGTCTCGGCTATGGGAACGACATTGTCAAGATGATGCAATGAGCTAGGAGCCTAAATATTTGCATACAATGGATAGTTATAATGAACTCAGTCGTGATCAGGGTGATGTGATAGTTGAAGACAATGATTTGATAAATGAAGACTTTCGAAGGATGAAGTTCAAGGTCATAAGAAGGTTGCAAATGTTATCAAAGTTGAACATAATAATATCAAGAGTGTTGATGGTCATATCATAGACCTTGCCAAAGATTAGATAATATGTATATGATTAGGGAACAAAATACGTTTTTATAAATAATTATATATTGATATGATTATGTATGTTTTCGTTGGTCAAATCCTGCATTTTATGTTGTTTTTTGAAGTCTGAGAGTTTTTGAATTCTAAAATCCAAAACAGCTAAAACGTGTTTGAGATTATAGAATACAACAAGGGTAAAGTTGAAAAAACATAGGATGCACGAGAAGGATGGGGGCGATAAGAAATTTTCATTTATTAATAGGCAAATTGGGCCTTCCGACATCATGAAAAACAAATTGGGCCTTCCACAAACATATTCCAAACGAACTTGTGAAGGAGTTTGTCATTTTTTATATTATAATTAAATTAATTAAAAACGTGTAAACTGGTGTAATAATAAAAAATTGATTCTTATTTTATGTTTTTAAAACCTTTTTATTTAAAATCTCTCATATTGGAATATATTATAATTTTTTAAAATTAGATCTCAATTGCACATAATTTTTTTAATATTTATTCAATTAGTAGTATTAGATTTTTTTTGACAAATTAGTATTAGATGTTAAATTGAATATTATTTTTTTAGTTCTTATGTTTGAATAATAATTACCGATTTTATGTGCTCCAATTTTTATTATTTTATATACTCTGAAAAAATTAATTATATTTTCTTTTTATTGTGTTATTTGACCTTGTATAAATATAAATTTAAACCATATTTATAAGGGTCCGTTTGTTTAAGATTTTTTAGAAAAAATCTATTTTCTTTATTAAAAAAAATCACATTTACCATTTTTAAGGGTTTGTTTAGGATCTATATTTAAAAAAAAAAATTAGAACCATTTGGCCATGAGATGGTTACAGAATTCAGAGTATGGAGAGTAAAGTTAGAACCAGAGTATAAGCTATTTTGACAGGAGCGTTGTTGGGCTCGTAACAGTTACGGGAAACTGCTGACAGGTTTAGGCATATTTTCGCGAAAGTAAGTATACGGTTTATGTCCGAAAGGACCACAAGTCAGCCATAGAATTTAATAATGGTGTATTACTCCTACTCCGAAGTGATTTGTTTAAATCAGGGTTGCGCAGCGGAAAAGAAATTCAAGGGTGAGTTAACGAACAAATCTAAGCTGAAGCTTAGAGAACAAGGATGCTTGTGAAGTCCTTGTCAGATGAACCACAGGAAGGCAATAAGTGCTCAATTATTGAACCACAGAATATCAGTAAGCAGTGACGACTCAAACTTGTTATAAGTTCTAGCAGGAAATTTTAAAAGTTAAGCCGAGGGATATTCCAAACCTCGAAACTCAAGAGAAATGGAAATCGAAGCAGTTTAAGATTCTGTGATAAGAATAAGAAGGATATGTTTCTAGCACAATAAGTCTAGAGCAAGAAAGTCACCGCTAATACGGTAATTTAGCTATTTTAGCTCAGTAACTTCAAGTGGACTTGAAGAGTAAGTTTAGTCAAAAGGATTAAGCATAAGGCAACATCAGTAAAAGTTGCACTTGCAAGACGATATTTTTGAAATTGAAGCGTTGATCAGAAACGACAATGCAGTGGGATATGAGTTTAATCCACGTTGTACCCACGATCAGTCAACATGTCACATGTATCAGGTTATGTTTAGTATTATATATATACTTATCAGGCAGTGCTTAAACTACTCAGATAGTAGTGTAGCAGATTTTCAGTTATGTGACATGTTTTGGAAATAGTGGTACGCAGTCAGGAATGTTTAAGTAGAAAGGTTTTGACCATAACATATTTGTTGATATCAAACATATCTTAGCTGAAGAGTTCGGAAATTCTTGAACTTAATGTTCACCAGTAAAGGAAGAAGAACTTTTATGCAGATTAAAAGTCACTCGTAGTCTACAGTAAAAGGGCTACGTAAGTTCAGGTTATGATTAAAGGATTAAAGATTAAGTGTGCTATTTTTGGTAGCAATCAAGTAGAGCTTTCTTTTGAAAACAAGGATCTTGAACTCGATGTTCAGAAATGAGAAATGGGTTCACGATATTGACAAGTGTAATCATGATCTAAGTTATGTGATAATGTATGCTCAAGGAATAAACATGAGTTAAGAATAAGAAGAAGAACTCCAACTGATGTGGTATTGTCTCGTATATATTTTGATTAAGAATGAAGTCCCGTTGGTTGGACGAGGCTAATGTGATGTACTGTGTACCCGTTAGTAGTGTACGCGTGCTCGTTTATGTATGTAAGCTATGTGCTATGAATTTTTATATAATGTTATGTGAGACGGCTTATACCACTCATCACTGGAACTAAACTCCCATAAGTTTTGGAATTTATCAGTATAGAAAACATTAACGTTATGATTAAGGAATATATTGAATGATATAAGATTGTCAGAATCCTAGTAAGGAAGAAAATTTCTAAGACTTTTGGATACGTGTTATCGTTGACTAGTTTAAGCAGAGCACAAATAGCTTATAAGATTTCTCGAACTCTCAAAGATTCATGTAGTGGGAAGGGAAGTAGTGCTTATGGTGATAATAGGTATTACACCAGGATGTCAGAAAGAAAGGAGCAGGTACCATAAGTGAAGCCTCCTCGTGTTTGGATAGTGGAAGTAGTTGTAGTAGACCTTACTTCCGTTTGAGAATACTCAATACCAGATGCTTTTCAGTGCAAGGATAATTCTATATAAAGAATGGTACGATTGTAATGTAATAGATCTCTCGAAAGTTGGAATGTTGAGGAAGACGAGATCGACCCAATGTCGTCAGAATAAGATTACGCGGACTATGAAGAAAACTTATGAAGCTCAGTATGAGTGTCTAGGACTTAATAACTTCAATTTGGGTTTGCAAGAAGCGTATGAACAAGAGGCACAGTCAAGTGAGTCAGGTAGATTGGTTCAGACAACCGCACATCCTACTACATAAGAATTATGTAATGTATATCAGGCCTCTCAGTTGAGGGAAAGATTGTCGGGTATTTTCGACTTACAGAATTGGAATTCCGACAAGCAAGTTAAGTGGAGATTTGACTAGTTGAGAAAGGAATGTGAAAGGTATATCTATATATATGATTTTAAGAGGATTCTAAATTTCGAGGACGAAATTTCTTTAAGGGGGGTAGATTGTAATATCCCGCTTCAGACCCAAGTATTTATCAGTGGTAAGACGACGTATCAGAGATACTTTAACGAAGGGCAATTCGGTAATTACCGCTCATGAGATTTTTATATATGGCAAAAGCCATTATTTCTTCATTCTTCACCCTTTTCTCTCTCTCTCTCTCTCTCTCTCTCTAACATCAATCCTCTCCCTTCTCTCTACCCTCTCACCCGATTTTCCTCCTTCCCATCTTAATCTTCAACTAATCATTATTCAATTTGAATGCTAAACCACATACAAGCACTAATTGTGTGATCCTTGAGCTATTTTGGAAGCAAGAAAGGAAAGGATTTAAGCTAGGGTTTGAAGAGGGAAGCTTGGCAGGATCAGAAGCAATTGCTAGGTGAGCTCCCTAGGGTTTTTAGAACCCACCTAGAGTGAGTTACATGAGTAATTCAATTTCATGTTATGATATAGTTTTTACCCTAATTCCCTTGCTTGCTAATTCCTTGCTTATACATGCTTTAAACTATCAATTTGTATTAGAAAATCATTCCTAACATCATTGGGATGCTTGGGTAAGTTGGATTGGACTAAAATGGTGAAAAAAACATGATTTTGAACAATTTCTGCACTGTCATGGTCGCTACAGCGACCAGTCCGTCGCTATAGCGACCAGGCACATTTTCAGGTTCTGCCTATGGTCGCTATAGCGACCAGCCCATGGCTATAGCGACCACACCAGAACAGCTCATGACAGTTGAGCTGTTTTGGGTGTTCTGGTGCACGTAGGCGAGGCTTTTCGCAACCATTTTCTCCAAAAACATTTAAGAATCAATATCCACCATTTTAACTCATCCAAAAGGCTTTCAATGGATGAGATATTAAAGGAGCAAGGAATACGCAATGTATGGGAAATGCAAGAACAAGGGTTAAATGAACAGGAATTTCATTACAATGAATAAGTAAGCCCTAAGAACGGCATATGATAACGATATGTCGAATCCTTTGATAGGAAAACAAGATTTAAGAGTATAAGGGTAAGGATTAGATGAATAAATCCATTACATGTGAGTTGGTAAACTCTTAAGGAAGGCATACGACAATGATAAGTCAAGAACCTATATTAGGTAAGCAAGATTAGAGATGTATTCGGTTTAGAATACAAGGATAATAGGAATGTGTCACTACATTCGGGGCCTCAGATAGGCCTAAGGGGGGGTTCAGATACCCAACATGCTTAGGTGGCTTATGAGAATGATAAGCTTAGAACCTTATATTATATGTTATTTAACACATGATTAAATATGTAATGAATGCATCTGATATGCATAAAATCAGAAATGCATCAGATATGCATAATTTCAGACAATGCATCAGATATGCATATGTTCTGAAAGGTGTATCAAATATACACATACAAGATAAGTTATGTATCAGATATACATAACGACAAGAGGAGTCCGATGATTAGCCTCCGATAGGAATTTTCATCGGTTTCAGAGGAATGTGCTTTGGGGTTACTCCACTCGGGGGCATTCCGTAAAATGAACTCAGATAATAATGTTTGTTCAACGCTAACTTTCTAACTTTATGTTAAAGCAACATGTATATGTATTTATTACATAAGTTTATGGCAAGTACTGTTCAGATAACAGTTATCAGAAAGTGATCGTAGGATGTCCCCAGATCACTAAGTATGAGAATATGACAAGGTAGTCATCAGTTATCAGGCAGATATTACCTCAGACAGGTATCAGGTGGTGATCTTAGGAGTCCCCTCGATCACCAAGTTATCAGGTATTAGGTACTAGGTACCAGTTATCAGGCAGTGATTTTAGGTCTCCCCTTGATCACTAGTTTAGCAGGATGTAGTCTAGATTTATGACTACACAGTTAGCAGGAACAGGCAGGTAGCCCTCTATGGGTAAGATTAAAGCTTGGTGATCATAGGTATCCCCAAGATTGCCAAAAGTAGGCACGGCGACCCTAGGTTCCCCGTGGTTGCCAACAGTAGGTTGGGTGGAGCTCACTGAGACTTTATGTCTCATCCCAATCCTTCTGGTGCAGGTTAGCAGGATGTTCGTGATGAAGTTCTTCAGGAAGACGCTGGATGGAGTGCAGTTGCTCGTCAAGTATCAGCTCAGGAGCTTAATGGACTTTTGTATAAGTATATATTATGGTACTTGAACAGTTGTATAACGAGAAAATTGTACTCATTCAGTTTGTATTATTTGTAATTATTATTGAAAAGTTTAATGCATCCAGTATCAGTTTAATGCACATGCTAATATTCTAGATAACATTAGTATGGGTGTTACAGTTTGTTTAGGATCTTGTAAAAAAAGAGTGTTTCTTTAGAATTTTTAAAAAAAATCTATTTTGACTCTAAAATAAAAAGCTATTAGGATTAGCTTTTCTCAAAATCTATTTTTTTTTTCAAAAAAAGGAGGTAACACATGAACTAGTTAAAAAAAAATAAAAAAAAAAGTTTTTTTTTGGAAAGTAAACAAACACAAATAACTTCAATTTTTTTTTATAAAATCTCTAGATTTTTCTTACACAAAATCTATTATTTTTTTTAAAAAAGGTGCACCCTAAATAATATTATATTAGATCATTTTTATATAAAATATAAAAAGAAAATGAAAGTTATTTTAATCTCTTAATCAAATAATTTTGCCTCAAAATCGATTCAACGTGAACCATAAGGATGTGTTTGGTGGTAAGCATAAGAGATAGAATATGATAGTTGTATATTATCTTCTGCTAGTCTAGTTTTTTATGAAACATCAAAATATGATACGTTAATCCTAAAATTTAATTTATTTTTTCTCTTAGAGTTAAATTTTGTATCTTGAATGGAACAAAATTGAAGTCAAACTAGTCCACTGAGATTGACAATGAGAGAATCGAACATGAAACTTTGGGAGAAGCACAATCCAAGGTCCCAAGCCAACACCACCAGGCCAACCAAAGTGGGTTAATATGATAAAAAAGTTATTGATTTCCCTATGAAATATAATATAAAATATAAAAATCGATATCTAATAAAATGTAGATTCAAATAAAAGCAAAGAGAAATGTAATGTTACATTGTATGGTACCAAAAAAAAATATAAAGAGAACCATTAAAAAAAAATTAAAAGGATATAGCCACCACATGTGATAATCAAAATAGAAACGTAATGTTACATCAGAAACAGGCGTGGTACACCAAAAAAAAAGTAAAGAGAACCATTACGAAAAAATTGATATTAATTTTTTTTTGAAGAAGTTAAAATGAAATTTATATTGATCAATCTTCTTTACTTACCCCGCACAAGAAGTGCTAGAGAAAAGGAAAGAGAAAAGTAATGTTACATCAGAAACATACATGGTTGTCAAACTCGCGAGTAGACTCGTACGAGTTTACGAGTCTAGAAGACACAAACGAGTGGAATCATGCATAGAATCATTTTTGAGGTTCACTCACTAGACTGGTGTAGACTCGCGAGTCTATGCCGAATTTATAACTTTGAGTTTTTTTTGAAAAAACAATTTTTTTTCCGAAAAAAAGCTCAAACTAAACAAAATTTGAAAGGAAAAAAAACTTAAAATCTTCTTTTCCTTTTCCATCTCACTCTCAATTTGGAAACAAAACTCACTCTCATCAAAGATAGAAGAATTCAAGTCATACTCACCTTCGTCGACGACATTTTTTTCTTCCTTCATGGACTACGTTTTCTTGTTGTGTATCAAAATATTGTGGAAATTGATGTTGCTAAATATGATGCTCAAAGTGGTGGTAGATGCAGTGTTGAATTAGGTGGAAGTTAAGATAATACAAGTTAGGTTACGATTAATGATGAATAAGGTGTTTTATCTGGGGCTGAGTTTGATGACGATAGTCAGGATGCTAGTGAAGATGGTGGTGATGATGACGATAATGGTGATTCTAATGATGAATAAGATTTTACATGAGCTTTTATGATTTTTTGGTATATATAGTAGCCAATTAGGAAGCAACTAGGACCTCATCTACTTACTTTTCTACATTGCTTGCTCTAATATGTTTTTTTTTTGTTAAAAAGTTTGTTATTAAGTTTAAAATTTTATTTTTTATTCTAATTTGTGTTCTATTAAATATATATATATATATTTATATATATATAGGGGACATATCAAGTGAGAATGAGTATTTTATGTGAGAATGATGAGAATGAATAAGAGCCATCAGATTAAAAATAGATGGAAGAGATTAAAAGCCCTCTTTTAAACAACAAATGTTCATTTCCATAGGCTATCATGTTTCTATGAACTGTTCAACCCATCTTCTCCAATCCATACAACACCATTACAGTACTGCTTTCATCTATCCATTCCGCCGGTGACATGGCAGCTCCGGCAATTTTCCGATTGACGGAGGAACAGTTTCAGAAAGGTCGTTGTAACTTAGATGATTGTTATGAGATTGCAAAGCTGACCAATCCCTGTCGTAATCTCGTCGGAGATGAAATTCCGGATGACGCCGAGAAACTTACCGAGGTGAAACAGTTAGATCGGCGAGAGTAGAGAGCTTACCACTAATGATATGGTGGCTGGCCGATCTGAGACAGAACAACAAGATGGGATGCATAACAGAAATGGATCGGAGAAGATGGATTTTGGGTGTGAAACAGATCAGAGAAGATGAAATGGGTGAATTGGGGATTCTTAATATTTTGTAGGTCTCAATTGAATTAGTAATTTAATAAAAAAAAATGAAATCTATGTCGTGAACAGGAGCTATTTTGATGGAAGTAAATTGGGGATTCTGAAGTAAATTAATGGACAACCCTTGTTCATTGTAAGCAAATCTTGATGGATGTAGAAGCTATTTATATTGATGATGGGCGTGTTTTTTCTTTTATGAAGAACTGTTCTTTTTAATTGGATGGTATTGCTATGGAATCACGAAGATGAAGAGATGGTGGATCGGAGAAGATGAAGAAATGAGTTTATGAAAATTGATAGAACAGAGAGAGGTACATGTGTTTTAAAATGGGGCTTTTAATCTCTTCCATCTATTTTTAATCTAATGGCTCTTATTCATTCTCATCATTCTCACATAAAATACTCATTCTCACTTGATATGCCCCCTATATATATATATATATATATATATATATATATATATATATATATATATATATGTCATTTATGTGTCACTTACATATTTTTTAAAGTCAATTTTAATTTTTCATAGACTCATACAAGTCGAGTTTACGAGTCGAGTCTACAGACCCTTTTTGAGTCTATGAAGACTCGCGAGTTTGACAATCTTGAAAATAGGTATGGTACACCAAAAAGAAAGTAAAGAGAACAATTACAAGAAATTAAAAGGATTTAGCCACCACATATAATAATCAAAAGAAAGATTGTTGTATTACGCTTTTAACAAGCCAACAAATTTCGCTTTTTCACATGAGTAATCTTAATATATGTTATAAGTTCTATTATTTTGTTATGAAGTGTGCATCAAATAAATAATAAGATAATTGTTTATTTAGGCTTCTATCCTATCATGTCTTTATCTAATTTTATATTTTATCTTGTTTATGTATGTCATATCCTAACAATCAAACGAGCTTCTATTGTATCATCATGCCTCTATCAAAATTTGATAATATGCTAATTATAGTAGATAAATATATAATTTAGGGCATGCATGATATGATTGTTAAGAGTAATGAAATATATTTATCTTTATTGTCTACAATCGACGTCGGTCGTCCTGTTGAAGGATTCTCTTTTAACATATTGCCATATACCGGAAGGTTCGGAATCATTGAAAGGATTCGAGAGTGCCAGATACATAAGATAAAGAAATTTTGGCTTGTGCAGCAAGACATTAGGAATGCAAATGCAAATGGTTTATAACAGCATGTAGTGACCCCCCTACTCTACACGTTACGTCATTCAACACAACAAAACATCCACAAACACTTCAATCATCACTTGCCCTTAGCCTAAAGGACATATTGGTATACAGCTATATAGGCATCACGCCATATCATGTTGTACACAATTAACCTTTCTTTCTACGTTGGCAAACTTGTGTCATTGTCTTACAAACCCCTACGTGTCTTCTTTTATGAGGGTGTAATTGATTTAAGGGTCCCATCTAGATTGTCTTATTTTTGAGTTTATGCAAAACAATTTATACAAATAAATAAGATTTTATGTATTATTCTTAAGTTTGTCATGGTAGTTTATAAAATATAGTTTATGAAGATACAATTATTTTAGTAAAAACTTATTTATTGCATAAACTATTTTTTGTAAGCTAAAAAATAAATCAAACCAAAGAGGCCCTAAATATGGATATTTAACTCATATCATTAGATAGATGTGTAAAATTTTGTACATTGACCATATATATAAATTAAAGTTACCTATATATATATATATATATGGAATATAATATTTGGGTTGGATTTTTCATTTTCAATTCTACCCTTCCGTTTAAACTAATTTATCATTTTATTTAAATCATCAATCAAAACATCGGTTAAATTCAATTAAAATATGAACATTCCACAATAATAAAAAAATTATTTTGATGTTATATAAAATATAATGTGTTTTGGTATAATATATTTTTCTTCCACTTATACCTTTCACTTATTTATTTTTTACAATTTTATCGTTCTTGTCAACAAAAACAGAAAGACGGACACATTAGTAAATTTAAAATGTTTATAATTAGTGCATCATTTAACAAACGCTTGAGCCTTTATAATGTTGGTCTTCGTTTACCATATACCATGCAATGTTAAAATTATTGCAAGATGTTTATATTTAGAAAATAATATGTTGACAATTTCTCGGTTAAAAAAAAAGTTATGTTATGTACTATTTTATTTTTCAGTCAATTACACTCCCTTTTCTTGAAAGATTTATTTTCCTCTTATGTTCTAATATACACTCTTCTCCCCTCTTATCTAAAACATATTAGAAAATATTTCATTCAAGAGAAGTTTGAATTGCACTCCACTCCTTTCTTATGCTAAAATTTACAATTTCCTCTCTTAATAACTTTTTTACTTCTAATAATCTAGAAAAAAATCTAACACATTCCGAAGAAAAACAGTATTGCAGATCCATTTTAATATAATCAAAATTTGAATGCATGTTTTTCTCTATTTTTGATTCACAATTCCATTAACATCTTGTTTTAAACCCTATTAAAAATACGAAGCAACACAAAATAAAACTAAAATATGTGAAAAATTACTAAGGTCGATTAAATATGGTTATTTAAAAGTGATTTTTATATTTTAAATTATAAAATTAATAACAAAATATTTAAATTTAATTATCATTTACATTTAAATTATAATAGAAATTAATTTATTTTTCTTAAATTGTGGTCCGAAATTAGTAGATATCATAAAAATATTTATTTATGCTAAAATAGATTAAAGTGTAGTGCTTAAATAGATTAAAGGAAGGGTTGTAATTCAAGCATCTCGTATGAGAGGGGAGTATACGTTTTACATTTCAAGGGATGAAAATGTATATTTTAGCATAAGAGAGAAGATGAGTGTAATTCAAACTTCTCTTAGAGGAGGGGAGTGTAATTTGCTCTTTATTTTTTAATTAGTTGTTTCTAATAGCATTAACCAAGAGGAAGCAGCAACGAGAAGGTAGATAAACACTTATATCGGTTCAAAACTCAACTCAAGTTTGTCACAAACTATTTTTTCAATTCGAGCTCAACTCGATTCAAGCTCACGAACAACTAGATAGGTTCATTTTAATAGCTTGAAGCAAATTCCAATAGCTTGAATCAAATGAACAAAAGAAAATACACTGTAATTAAAACTAGGTCCAACTTAATTTCTCTTAGAATCAAGTTGATTAAAAAAAAAAACTAAAAGCGCATTGTATTTCGTCCCTTTCCTTATTTTTCTTTTACGTTTATTCTTTCTTTCTCTCTTTAATTTTATATTGCTCTTGGCTTTCTAAGTGTAATCTCAATCTTCCATGAAAAAGAATTTTAGTCTCAATCTTTTTAACGTGTCAAATGCGAGGACTTTTAATGTGAAAGATGAGATCTTATTTATATCGAATTGATTCATGAAACAAACAAGTCGAACTATTCATAACTAAAGTTCAATTCATCTATTTAACAAGCTTAATTTTAAACTCAAGTTCGACTCATTTAATTCATAAACCATATTCAACTAATTAACCATCGAATTGAGTCTCGAAATATTTTCAAACCGGTTTGGTTCATTATCAGCCCCATATATAATGAACTCATCATGTCCCATTAGCTATCGGTCAATTATGTGATTCTTACCCAAAATGAAATGAAGACAAAAGAGTGTCCAAGGACTTGACCGGTAGAGCAAGGGATCGGTATGGTTTGACACTTGGGTCACCTGTCCCATTGGTTCTTTAGGACACACCAGCCCAGTCCCATTTTAAAAATAAAATAAAAAATTGATCAGCCCAGCCCATAACTCAGTTTTCCTTTCCCTCTTATTTGGCAAAACGCGATTCAGTTCTCTCCACCACCAGACAACACACGACCAGTCCACCACCAGTGAACGTTCTCTCCTCTCTCAACTGGTCCATCTCTTCTTCTCTCTCAGTCGCACAGTCCATTCTCATCTCCTCTCTTCTTCTCTTTCAGGTCAATTTTGAAATTGAAATTGAAATTGAATCATGATATTGAAATTGAAATTGAATTAAGATAGTGAGAGTAGTAGTGATAGCAGTACTGAAATTGAAATTGAAATTGATTTTAACTCTTAGGGTTTGGTTACTAAAATTGATTTCATATTGTTTGAAGTTGAAATTGAATTAAGATGTATTGTTTTATTTGTTGATTTTATATTGATAGTGTAGTAACTAGTAACCCCAAAAGTGGTGATTTATTGCTCTCAATGTAATTTCTATGAATTCCTCTTACATTGTCATGTTTACTGTAACTTTCTTCTTAAGTTTATTTATATCTTTATTTATATTGATACTATAGCAATCTAATATTTTGTTTGTCAATGGTTAAATGATCGTCTTGTAACATATATAGAAAGATATGTTCTTAAAACAATTAGTAATGATGTACTTTTAGCTCATTTTCAACAAATGGAAAATAGAGCATTTGCTTTGTAGTTTTGGTTGCTACAACCACTTTTAATATAACTTCTTATTAAATTTTGTATTATTTAATCATTTGACAAAAAAAATATTGCCCCACTAATATTGGAAGTCCATGTCCGCCCCTGTGTGTAACTCATTGCATACTCCCTCCCTAGTGAGATTTCACATTTGATACTTTATACTATTTTATTGGGTTTATTGAGTGTGACTTATTTTACTATGTTACAGTGTATATGTTATTTTAAAATTTATTTATTCAAAAGAAATGTTATTTTAAAATTTATATAAGTAGTCTCTATTCTATAACATAATAGTTGTATTGCATCTTGTGTTGATATAGGATTGAAGTAGTTATATCAAAGAAATTTATAAAATATTGCTAAGACAATTATTAGTATGTTTGTAAATAATTTATTACTATTGTTGGAGTATGAATTTATCTGAGGTTCGGTTGATATCATCAACTGTGATTCCCTTTCTTCAAGCGATTGACGCTAGTTTTGGATTCATTAATTGCTCCGTTAGAACATTAAGTATGGTTGTTTTTGTCTTTTGAGCTACTAGACTAAGAAATACATAAAAAAGTAGATAAATACATATTGATAAAGAGATAAAATAGCAAATTAAGCTTTGTGTTTGATTGGATGTGTCTTAATTACCCTCTACAAACTAAGTATTATATGCAAAAACTATCCTTACTAGCCAAACGATGTGGTCTACGGTGTCCAACCTCTTGTCGTCTAATTTCGCGAGTAGTGATTTGGTTTCCCTCATTGAGGGGATTGTGGCGCCCCCAAGTTTGGCTTTTAGTCTCCTCTTTCATGGCATGATTCGTTGACAATGAGGGAAACCAACTAACTACTCTCCTCTTTGGTTTGCAGCTCCCACTACCAAAAAAGCGGCTAGTTGCCACACTAAAATTGCCACGTTTTTATTTAGCCGTGGATAACAACTAAAATCCATAAAAGGGGCCACTTGCCACACTAAAATTCCCACAGTTTGTTTTGACCGTGGATAACTACAAGAAGGGCGCGTATCACACTTTTCATTCCCACACTTTTTTCCCAAATTTCAATCCACTTTCATTTGCCGCGCTAGAAAACCCCACTCCTTCTTTCAATCTTTCATCCCATCAAAAAACCCCAAAATCAGTTCTTTCTTCTTTCTTCCCCAAAGTCATGTCTTTTTTTCAGAAAACCTAATCCCATCTTTCTTCCCTAAAACCTAATCCCCAAATCAGTTTGTTCATCTCGTTAGAAAACACCAAATTAGTTTGTTACCATCCTCTCTCGCCCCCTCTCAATCAGTTCGATTTCGCCGTACACCAGTTCATATTCGCCGTACACCAGTTCTATTGTAAGCTTTCTCTCTATATTTTACTATAATTTTTTTAATAACCATGATTATTACTCTTATTTATGTCTTTATGGGTTGGATTTTGATATTAGGGGTTCAATAGAAGCTTTCTCACTTTCTCCTTTGTCAATTTCTCCTTTTGGTTTTCGTAAGCTTTCTCCTTTCTCCTGTAATTTGTTTTCTCTTGATTATTAGTTTTTTATCCTATAAGTTTGTTGAATTTATGACTTTAGGGGTTGAATTTTGATATTTCATGCTATTTGTTTATCATGCTGATTTGTGTGTTTTATGCCCTTTTCTTGTTGTTTGGTTGCTGAGAATTTGTAGAAAATTTTATATCTCTGAAATTAAATGTTTTTTTTTTGTTTAAATTTAAACCTGTTTCAGAAATTTGAAATTTGGAACATGTTTCTGCCTTTTTTTTTTCCAATTTATGGTGTAGAGCTAATTTCAAATCTAAAATTAATTTGTATTTTTCAAAAGAGTTCTAGATCTAATTTCTGCTGTAGGTTGTTATGAGCTAATATAAGAACTCAATTCATGTCACTTTATTTTTTTCGTACGGACATACATTTGTCTCAGGATTAGTCTACAAATAATTGGCTATTTAAGTAGTATGTGTCTTTAACGAATTTTAAAAAGCAACCTTTCATTTAAAAGAAAGTGTGTCGAGAGATTTTTATTCGTTCAATCGGTTGCAACATTTTGATTAGAGCTTAGATTTGGAGTGTTTTCAGGTGTAGGTTTTCTTATCAATTAGCATTCTAGTTGTTTTTTATGTCATTCTAAAATTGCTTTGCATTTATGCGTTTTTGGTGCGGTCTGATCTTGGGATTTTAGAGGCTTCGAGCTGTAACTTTTTCAGCTCAGTGATTGTTGCGCCAAATTGCTTTGTTTGCATCTGGTTTGTGTGTAATCACATGATTTACTTAAGCATTGTGTGCTTGCTGCAGCTGGTTTGTCTGTTAATCACACGATTTAATTAAGCATTTTGTGCTTGCTGCATCAACCTCGGGTTATCTTGATCCGATTTTGTCCTTTATGGTTAATAGATTTCAGTTTTATATATGATGCTATTTTGTTAACATATTTCGGTTTCGCTTTGTTGGATGAGTTTTAGTGAGTTGTGTATGACTTTTGACAACGACCTTGTGCTATTCTTACATTCATACGTGATAGTTAATTTTCCACTTGTACTATATGTAAATGCATCAAACGCTAGACTGTGTGAAATTTGACTAACTATTTATGGACATTTTCTTTTGTTTTTGTCTCATATATGATAATGATATATCCCCCTGTTTGGCTGGACGAAGAAATTATGTGGCTTGAATATTGAATAAATAAATAAAATGACCAAATGTGAAGCATCCTAGGGTCCCCAAATTTTAAGTTCGTACTGTTTTAGGTGAAATTTAGCCAAAGTGTTAATGTATACATGCAGCTTGCCTGTTGTGGGTTGTGATGATGCATGCACAATATTGCTTTTGGACATTTGAGATTACAACCAATTTATCTATCATTTTTACTTTTTTAAAGAGGTGTGGAGTCATGGACCTTTAAGCCCTTGTACCACCTTTGCAAGGCCAATTCCACCACCACACCACAAACTCTCTAATTTGATATTCTTGTTTTTCCTTTTTTTAGTTATTATCTAAAGTATATGTGGATTGTATTTTCTATCTTAATCCCTTTGGTTTTGAAAAGAAGAGGATATTGGTAATCCAACATTCAACAAGAGGATAAGTAAATTATGTTCAATGATTATTATCAACATGATTTAAACTAGTATGTCAACGCATGATACTATTTGATGTGTTGTATATTTGCAGAACACAAGCACAGTTGAAGCACTTGATTTTGTACACTCGTAACAAGACAAGCTTCTTCAAAAGGATTTCGGGTTAGTATTTCTCTCCTTTTGATGTAGCTATTTGAAATTGATGCATATAGTTTTATTGGTTTGTTTGTTAATTGACTAACTTATCTAAAAAATAATTTACTCATTGGTTTCCTGTATTTATAGAAAATGAAATGCCCAAAGACAACAATTGTTGTCCATTTGTTAAAGTACATTGAATGTATAACACTATTAGATTATTACTTACATGTGTGATTTATTTATGATTAATTAGTTAAAAAATTTAAGTTTTAAATCTTATATTATTTTATTTTATATGTTAATTGCTTGAATTATTTCCTTAAAAATACAAAACAAATTCATTTAATTATGATTGATAAGAGTTGGATTGACAAGCCAATAAAATCGAAAGAGTACCTAGATGGGGTGGTCCAATTTTTGGACTTTGCCTTTTCGAATGTAGCAATCAATGGACAAATATTGTGTCCATGTATTAGTTGTGGATTTGATAACCTGGGTAGTAGAGTCGAGGTGTTTCATCATCTCCTTCAAAAAGGTTTTCCTAGCAAGTACACATTTTGGAACATGCACGGGGAAGAACATGTTCATCACAATGTCGAATTAGTAGGCCAAGTAGAAACACCGCCAACTAGACAACATCCAATGCAAGATATCTTAAATGATGTCTTTGGTGCCTTTGTTGATCAAGAAGGAGTTCAAGATTTAGGGACATCAAATCTTCCTTATAGCGAGCACCCGGCGAGTAAAGAGAATATAGGTACTGAGGAGTTCAAAAAAATTAAGGCATTGATGGAAGATGGGAATCAAGAACTCTATCCTGGATGCACAAAATATAGCAATCTATCATTCATAGTTCGTCTCTACCATATAAAAGTTTTATGTGGTGCAACAGTTAAAACATTTTTGATGATCATTGAGCTTCTAAATGATGTATTTCCACATGCTAAACTACCAAAGTCTTTCTATGAAGCGAAAAAAATGATGAAGAGGTTAGGTTTGAGTTATGATAAGATCCATGTTTGTCCGAATCATTGCATGTTGTATTGGGGGTCACCAGAGGATGAGAAGAGAGATGAATGTAAGATATGTAATACATCTAGATGGAAATCAAATGAAAATGATGGTTCTTCAAATGGTGTGATGGACGGTACAAAAAAGAAGCAGCAGCCAGCAAAAATATTGCGATACTTCCCATGTATACCAAGGTTGCAAAGGTTGTACATGTCTTCTAAAATATAGCTTAAGGAATAAATACTTCTACCCCAAGAAAACTAAAGAAGAAATACTTGCTATGCCACCACCTCCAGGTGTGGGTCCTGTTGAGTGGACTGCTTTTGTGCATCACTATAAAAGTGACAAAATGAAGATACACATTCTTTATAGAAATTTATTTTACAAGTATTCTTTTAGAAATGTTATATATGCATTTTATTGTTTGGACTATTGAATGAGGTATATGAATTACCTCGCTTATGTTTTTCGGATTCTAAGACAGATTGGGATTGAGAATGTTGTTTTCAATTTGAGACCGAGAATGTTTATTTACACAATCTCACATTCTTAAAAAAAATTTGTCATACAAGTATTAACTATCATAGTTTAAAATTGTAGCAACAAAGTGAAAAGAATACCGAAAATCGTAAGAAGCTTAAAGTCTCACATGCTGGTGGTAGTAGGAGCAACGCAAGAAGGGGTCGTCGAATGGTAAGTGGATTCAAAATATTTATGTATCCCAACAAAGTTGTTATTGATGAGTTCTTAATTTACATTTTATTTATGATGTTAGGAACTACAATTAGGAAGGACTGTATGTTGAAGCGAGGTTATTTTGTCAACTTTAATAAGGAATGATGGAAATTATGTGAATGTAGAAGGAAAAGCCATAGTTGTAAGTATATTTTTGGGTGTGTTAAGTTAATTAAATGTTGTGCACGTAGTATAAGAGTTACACATTATTGACAAAATTATGCGAACTGATTACAAAATCAAAGTTCTGAACTGATTGTTTAATGTTTATTTGGTTGTATGTTGATTGTTTACTTGAAAAAGATTCTACAAACTGATTGAAAAAGATAGTTGTAAGTATACTTTTAGGCGTGTTGGCTGATTAAATGTTTTGCACGTAGTATAAGAGTTACACATAGTTGACAAAATTATGTGAACTTGATTGTAAATAAATGAGCACAGTTTGTAGAATTTTGTTTAATAATCAATTATGTTTTTTTTAAACTCATTTTGCTTATTCTGTTTAACTTATATAAAAGCAAAAGATTCTGATCATTCTGCACATTCATCAAAATTATGTTTTTTTTTTGTTTGCTCAATGTCATAATACTTTATGTCACGGTGTAGTGGCTTGATATCTTTCTCATTATACATATATAAACAACAGGAGAAGATTTCAGAGAGCTTATCTGAAGACAAAGAACGTACCGCCACAATTGGTGCTGCATCAAAGATTAATGCATATACTGATGATGCTATTCAAAAGGTATATGAGGTTGAGCACTCGGGTCGAGTACGCGGTTTGGGTTTGGGGGTTTGTCTGACTATTGCTTTTGGAAAGGGTAGGCATTTCACAAATTTTATTCAAGTTGGTAGCTCTAATGAAAAGAATGTTGAAGACTTACAGAAGCAAGTAGAAAGTTTGGGAGAAAAACTAATTGGATATGAAGAGACAAATGAACAACTTACACAGGCTACACAGAAGCTTACAAAAACAACTGAACAACTTACACAAACGACCGGTCCACTTGAACAAACCCAACATCATTTGGCAATTATGCAAAAGTTCATGCAACATAAATTTGGTGATGAATTGTCTTTGTTCATCAATAATGTTCCTCCATCTTAGTTTTCAAGGGTATTTACTTATTAATGTTGCACTCTTTTCACAAGTACTATATAATTTGTTTTTTGGAGTTAAGTAGCAGGAGTATTATAATTGTTTATTACTTCATCTTTATGTTGGGATTGACTTTTGCTATTTATTATCAATTATATATGAAATGTTTTGTTTGTTTTGCAGTTGTGTTTATTATTGATGTTAAAACACCAAAGTAGGGTGTATGAAATCAACCTGCAAGTTTTTTTTTTTTAAATTAAATTAGCCACGGCTGACCCGTGGCAAACAAAGTTTTTTTAATCAACCAAAAATTTAAATTAGCTAAGGGTTGACCGTGGCTAACTATCATATTTTGACCATGGCAAAAATTTGCGGGAAATTTTGGCGCACGTTTTAGCCACGTTTGTAACCGTGGCAAATATTGAATTTTGGAAAGCTGCAACACAGATATGCCACGGTATGACCGTGGCTAATATTTGTTACCACAATTTCAATACCCGTAGCAAAGACACAATTTGACTATGGCTAAAATTTTGCAACGCCCCCATTGTCTACAGTTCTGGAACCGTGACTAAATGTTTTTGCTACGGTTATATTGTGTGTTAGCTACGGTTTTGACCGTGGCTAAAAGGCAATTTTTTGGTAGTGTCCCCACGAATGTGCCTCATCTCTCATCGCTCTTCTTGGTTAATGACGTTATAAACATATTGCGCTTTAACTCAATCTGAGATCTTTCAAACCCACGTTTTTCGTCACTAGACTTGAGAAAGAATATTTTCTTCCTTGCTTGGCTATTCTGTTGAGATAAAATTCAAAATCCCTATTTAAGTTTTAAAGATGATAAATATATTTAAATTATTATAAAGATTTTGATCATTTTTATCTAACGTGCATATTTGAGTGACAAGTAAAGAGTGTCTTATTAAGTGACAAGTAAAGAGTATCCAAAGTTGTAACACCCATACTAAATTATCTAGAATATTTAGGATGTGTATTAATCTGATACTGGGTACATTAAAATTTTCAATAATAATAACAATAATACATACAACTGAATGAGTACAAGTTGGCTCGTTATACAATTATCCAAATTCATAACATACACTTCTATATACATATATACCATCTGTCAGCCTCCTGAGCGTGTCCTTGACGAGCAACTGCACTCTATCCAGCATCTTCATGAAGATCTTCATCTGAAAACCACGTGGCTACCTGAAAAACCTGCACCAGAAGGATAGGGATGAGACATAACGTCTCAGTGAGCTCCTACCCTACCTACTGTTGGCAACCTCGGGGAACCTAGGGTCGCCGTGCCTACCTCGGCGATCTTGGGGATACCTATGATCGCCAAGTCTTAACCTTACCCATAGAGGGTCATCAGACTGTCCTGCTAAACTGGTGATCAAGGGGAGACCTAGGATCACTGTCTGTGTCTGATACTAAATATCCATGAGTTCTAGACTATAACCTGATAATTGGGTGATCGAGGGAAACCTAGGATCACCGCCTGATAACTGATACCTGATGTCTGATACTTATCTGATAACTATTCTCTGTCTAATAACATAATAAAGTATTAACTGATACATGTCTTTATGTTAGCTGTTAGCGTTGAACAAACATTATTATTTGAGTTCATTTTACGGAATGCCCCCGGGTGGAGTAACCCCGAAGCACATTCCCCTGATAACCGGTGAAAATTCCTATCATATCAGGCTAACACCGGACTCCTCTTGTCGTCGTGCGGTCATCCTTGCGGAATAACATGTCCCACTGGCGTGAACCTCCTGTGTCCCACTGGCGTGAACAACAGAAGACACGACTTAACATTAGTCTTAACTGATGCGTATACCTCCCGTGTCCCACTGGCGTGAACGATGGAAGACGCGAATAAATATTCTGTAAACTTATGCATGAACTTTTCATGTCCCACTGGCGTGAACGATGAAAGTCACGACTTAACAATATTAATCTTATTCTTATCTTTGCGTGGACCATTCGTGTCCCACTGGCGTGAACATCGAAGGCCACGACTTAATATCTGTGTAATTCATGACTACTTAACCTATAATAGGTCCTAAGCTTGGATTCTGAATTAATCTTGGCTTGCTTGTACTTAAGTGAATGTAGGGATTTCACTTACAAAGAGATAATCCCATTACTAATCCCTTTATATATCTATATAACTTAGGGCATAAGTATTCATCTCCTAATGCCATGCCTATTCCTCATCCTACCCTAATTCCAAACCATTTCTCAAGAACAAGAATCTGGGTAGATGCAAAATCGTAGTCCGATTTGTTAGGATCGTAGCACGATTTTTGCCGTAAATTTCATGAAAAAACAGGGCACAAAATCGTAGCCCGATATCTAGAAATCGTAGTCCGATTTTGGCTTCAGCAGCATTCCTAATTTTGCTTCCTAGGCTATTCCAATCCTGACAAAACGTCCAAACAGCTTATAGGAAATAATTCCAAGACATAATGGTAGATCATAACTTAGTTTAACAAGGAATTAGCATCCAAATGATATAGAGCATAATTTCTAAACTTTAAACTCAACTTGTAAAAATGAATTAAACCTACTCAAACGGGTTATAAAACCCTGTGGAACTCACCTTGATTTAGCTAGCTTTCTTCTTGCCAAGTTCTGATTTCCAAAGCCCTTGCTCATTACCACCACTTCTATTGACCCCTTGTTCTATCCCTTGCTTTTCCTTTAACTTTCTTGTTCCAAATTTCTGCAGATTTGCAGTTTCGGACCCCTGACTTCAAACTCGTCCCCAGACTTCAATACTCAGCCAAACTTCACGAAATTGGTACCAAAACGTAGATAATTTTGTTAGCTTTCCATAGCATCAAAAACCACTGAAATCGGAGTTACATGGAGAGAGTTCTGACCATTTCAATAGAGCCCTGTCCCAAATACGGGTTTCTCCAACTTCCTCCAATTCAACTCCAAATCTCTACCCATAACTTCTTCTTCTTCAGGGAACATCATGCAAGATAAAATAGGGGTTTAGGCTCAAACAATAGGCACGAAAATTGAAGTGAGAAAGGAAGATTGAAGTGATTCTTACCTTTTCTTTCTTTAACCTTCTCTTGTTCTAGCTTTTAAATCAAGCTTGCTTGCAATACCTTCTTACAAGAGTTTGGATAAAGAGTTGATGGATGGTTGGAGAGGGTGAGGAGGGCGTGAGAGTAGAGGGAAGAGGGAGGGAGAGGGCTGGTTGGAAGAGTGTGGAAGAGTGTGGAAGAAAGTGGTAAGAAAATCTTACTACTTATTTTTAAAACATGCTTCCCATGCCTTTTAATTACTAAATTGCCATCTCCACTTATTTACCATAATGCCATACTTGCTTCTCAAGTTTCTAACACAAGTAACTGATACTTATGAGCGGGATAACACTCTTCCCATATAAATAAACTCATTAACTGACAATTTACCAAATTGTCCTTTGCTCAACATTTCTGATACATCGTCTCAATATTAATAAATATTCGAATCTTAGGCGGGATATTACAAAAGTGCACAAAAATAGCGTCAAACATTTCTCTAATATGAATCAAGCAAATATTATTTGGCATATAAAATTGTAAGGCACCAATGACAAATCAAGTAACACACTACTTATTGGACAAATATGCAATGTTGTTGTTTTGGCAAAAGAAGATTCTACACGTAACGCAATACAAGAAGCAAAAGGAACATGGTTTGATTAACTTGTCCACAATACCACCATTTGTCATATCCAAGAAAGAACAAATGCAAGTACAAACAAAAGCTACCTTTTGGCTGTAAAAATGAAGTAAGGACAAAAGCAACATGTGAGAAAGGACAAATGGAAAGGCAGTAGAAACCTCACTTGGGAAAGCCTTGCTAAGTTGTTTTCTTTTATCTTCACACGTGGGAACAATGGAAAAATCTAAAGGAAAGTGAATACACGTGAGAATGGGAGCGGTTGGTAACAGGAACATGAAGTTTTCCCCTATAAATACCAAGACAACGTCCAAGTGAAAGACACCGAATTTTGGAGAAGTAATTGCAAGCAACATCAAAAATTCATAAGCTCTCATTTTTGTTCTTCAATTTTAAGTATACTAAAATTGCTCTTTTGTTTTGAGCTTTGTTTAGTACAACACAAATATTTTATTTTGTCCAAGTAAGAATTTATTTCTTGTTGGATTGTAGAAGAAATTTCTTAGCTTGTTGTTACAAGTGTGTAAACTTAAGAGTAAAAAACTCAGTGTAAAGAAAGATCAAGAAGATCAAGACAAAAGAGGAGTTGTGGTTAAGTTATAACTCAACTACCTAATGGATAATCTCACATTCGTGTGGGGACTGGAAGTAGCCTAGTTTGGGTGAATCAGGATAACTCTATGTGTGTTAATTTTCTTTCATCTCCTTAATTTGCTTTACAAATTTTCACACACTCATTACACGTGATTGTTATTATTTGTTTTACTCACTTTTCAACTAATCTTATTTGAACACTTTGTTTAAAAATTTAAAAAAGGGGTAATTTTTAACAGTTCACAATTCAAACCCCCCCTTTCTTGTGAAAATATTTTACTTCATATTCTAGCCTTCATTTAACCTTCCCTCAGCTAGGGGGTTTCCTCACCTAAACCTAATCACCTATTTCCTGATTTAGGCTGATATGATATGTTTTTAAGATGCTAAACTAGCCCATTGAATTTGACAACAGAGAGAATCAAACCTGAGATTTTGAGAGGAACACACTCCAAAGTATCAAGCCAACTCCACCAAACCAACCCAAGTGGATTAACATGATAATTTTTTTAGATATAAACAATTATTGTATGATGACTAGGGACCAACATGATCTTGTCATGTAAAGACCATTCTTATTAAACTCGTCCTGTAACACTCATACTAATTTAATCTAGAATATTAGCATGTGCGTTAAACTGATACTGGATACATTTAAAATTTTCAATAATAATATTACAACACATCTGAATGAATATAAGTTTACTCGTTTGTACAAATAATCCAATACCATTACAATGCTTATACAAATGTCCATTAAGCTCCTGAGCTGGTACAAGACGAGAAACTGTACTCCATTCAGTATCCCTCTGAAGAACTCCACCACGAACCTCTGGCTTACCTGTAAACCTGCACCAGAAGGAATGGGATGAGACATAATGTCTCAGTGAGCTCCACCCAACCGACTGTTGGCAACCTCAGGGAACCTAGGGTCGCCATGCCTACCTTGGCAATCTTGGGGATTTCCTATGATCGCCAAGTCTTATCTTTATCCACAAAGGATATAAATCTGCCTATCACTAAAAGTCTGCCTGTAACTATAACTGTAACTTCCTATAACTATAACTGTAATCTGCCTATAACTATAACTGCAATCTGCCTATAACTATAACTGCAATCGTAAAACATAATTCATATAAACACATATTATGTTAGATGTTAGCGTTGAACAAACATTATTATCTGAGTTCATTTTACGGAGTGCAGTCCGGGTGGAGTAACCCCGAAGTACATCTCCCTATGACCCGGTGAAATTCCTATCATATCAGGCTAACACCGGACTCCTCTTTTAATTTGCATGTGGACAACCCTCTCGATGAAGTCCCATCCGGCGTATCCCGGAGTCTGCTGAACATGCCTATGACTGTGAAACGTGTGGATAACCCTCTCGGAGAAGACCCATCAGGCGAATCCCGGAGTCTGCTGAACACGCCTTTAACTTTAACATATAATTCTTTAACTTTAATCATATAATAATAATCATATAACACTTAACCTATAACTTAAGATTCTTGGCTTATCGTTCTCATAAGCCACCTATTAATTGTTGGAGAACCAACACTATAAGCTTATCTGAAACTTCGAATGTCGAAGCATTCCTATTACCCTTGTATACTAAACTGAATACATCTATAATCTTGTTTACCTAAAGTAGGTTCTTGACTTATCAAAGTCGTATGCCTTTCTTAAGAGTTAACAACTCACATGTAATGGATTTATCCATCTAATCCTTACCCTCATACTCTTAATTCTTGTTTTCCTATCAAAGGATTCGACATATCGTTATCATATGCCGTTCTTAGGGCTCACCTATTCATTTAACCTTAGTTCTTGCATTTCCCATGCCTTGCGTATTCCTTGCTCCTATAATATCTCAACCATTGGAAGCCTTTTGGGTGAGGTATAATGGTGGATAATGTTTCTAAAATGTTTCAGGAGAAAACGGTTGCAAAAAGCCATGCCTACGCGCACCAGAACACCCAAAACAGCTCAACTGTCATGAGCTGTTCTGGTTTGGTCGCTACAAGCGACAGGCTGGTCGCTACAAGCGATGGTGACCAGAACAAAATTGTTGTCTGGTCGCTATAGCGACGGCTGGTCGTTGTAGCGACCATGACAGTACAGAACTTGTCCAAAAACGTGTTTTTCCACCATTTTTGCTCAACCAAAGTTACCCAAGCTTCCCAAACATATTAGGAATGATTTTCTATTACAAAATGATAGTTTTAAACATATATGAGCAAGGAATTAGCAAGCAAAGGGATTAGGGTAAAAACTATAAAACTTTGCATATGATGAAATACACATTAAATCTCTCAAAGTGGGTTCTAAAACCCCTAGGGAGCTCACCTAGTGCTGGTAACAAACTTGTCAAGCTTCAAACTCTAAACCTCAACTTGTGAAAGCTCCCTTTCCTTGGTTTTCCTTAGCTTTCTCTTGCTCCAAGTTTCTCAAAACTATGCTTACTTGAAATACAAGATTTTAGGAAGAAGTTTGATGGATCAAGGGAAGATGATGATGAGGGGCGATTTCTAGATAGAGGGTGTAACACCCATACTAAATTATCTAGAATATTTAGTATGCGTATTAATCTGATATTGGATACATTAAAATTTTCAATAATAATAACACATTACAACTGAATGAATACGAACATGCTCGTATATACAACCAATTAAGTACCATATAATACACTTTAATATACATAAATTGTCTGACAATCTCCTGAGCTGATACAAGACAAGCATCTTCACTCCATTCAGCGTCTCCCTTGAAGAACTTCAACGCGAACCTCTTGCGTACCTGAAAACCTGCACCAGAAGGATTGGGATGAGACATAATGTCTCAGTGAGCTCCAGCCCAACCTACTGTTGGCAACCACGGGGAAAACCTAGGGTCGCCGTGCCTACTCTTAGCGATCTTGGGGATACCTACGATCGCCGTCATTCTCTACATATTTCACGATCAAGGAAAAACCTAGGATCGCTACTTGTCTCAATCATATCTTATCATATTCTAACTTTAAACTTATACTTAGTGATCTGGGGACATCCTATGATCACTTTCTTTCTCTGCTGACTACTTGTCATATTCTCATAATAATTTCATAAGTATTAATATACATCATTCTTAATTATAAAGTTAGTAAGTCAGCGTTGAACAAACAATAATTATCTTGGTTCATTTTACGGAGTGCATCCGGGTGGAGTAACCCCGAAGTACATCTCCCCTCTACCGGTGAAAATTCCTATCATATCAGGCTAACATCGGACTCCTCTTGTCGTCGTGCGGTCATCCTTGCGGAATAACACGTCCCACTAGCGTGAACCTCCTGCGTCCCACTAGCGTGAACAACAGAAGACACGACTTAATTAATAATCTTAACTTACGCGTATACCTCCCGTGTCCCACTAGCGTGAACGACGAAAGACGCGAATTAATATTCTTTCCATATAAACTTTTAACTTATGCATGAACCTTTCGTGTCCCACTAGCGTGAACTACGAAAGTCACGACTTAATATTTTAGTTAACTCTTATGTGTGGCTATCCTCGCGGATGGTAACTACACCGTTCCAACTAGCGGGAACCCCCGTGCTTTAACTAGCGAGAACACTGGAGACACATAAGGTCTTTAAATAAGTCTTGTTCTTATTCTTCTTATATATATATATATATATATATATATATATATATATATATAACTTATAATTGTAACTTATGCATATCTGATGCATTCTTTTGGGGTGGATAATCATTTGTCACTTAACCTATAAAATTAGGCATCTAAGCATATCATTCTCATATGCTATTTACTTAAATTAGTTAATCCTCCCCATAAATTAATATTTCTCATATCATGGTTTTTTACTAATTTACATGCTTATATATAAATATATATATATCATAACCCATCACTCATTATTAATGCATCATCCAAGCATGTTAATCCTTGTCCTTCAGTTATGAAGTTGATTTAAACAATTGAATAATCATCGGCATGTTACACAATAGGTTTTTGAGAAATAATAGGATTATGGACATCTTCGCTCAGCGAAGTGAGACTTCGCTTAGCGAAATTATGCAGAAACAGATGCTCTGTTTTTGCATAATTGCATTCTCAGTAAAAGTTATAGTTTTAAAGTTACAGCGCAGTGTAACATAACCAATGCTTAGTTTTATGGATAGAAACATATATTAAGGCAAGGATTCACATGATTAGATGTATGTATTAACAAAAGGGGAGTTTAATCTATCTAAATTATTTGAGATTAACTCACTCAACCCAAAGGGAAATTCTAAACTAAAAAGGAGCTCACCTTAATACGTTCTGGTTCCTCAGCACAACTCAATTGCCCAAAGAAAGCTCCTATCAGCTCCATAAGCACTTTTTTTTTTCTAAAACAGCTTACCCACGGCTTTTTGCTTCTGCCTTTGGCTTCTTAACTCGAACAACAACTTATCCATAATCTTATCACTTCTGTCATCACTATAATTTCCTATAATCACTTTTTCGACAATTTTCCCAAACAGCTTATTGACAGCTTAAGGCTTAGGAACATTCCAATTTCGATTCAATCCCCAAAACAGCAACCCAAACGTGTATAGACACCACAAAACCCTGACCGAAATAGCTTAATTCATAAATAATCACTTATGGCAGTTTTAATCCAAAAACAGCTTATTTCGCGAAATTCACGTCAAAACCCGTAAGCCATTTTTCAGCAGAATTTCCAAACTTCGAACGCGTTTTCCGGATTCGTTTCTAATCCGAATCACATGAAACTTATATCCGAATTGAAGGGAATTTAATGCAGAATTCAGAAATCCAATAATTACTCAATTCTGACTTACAGAGCGAAAGTTACGACCCAATAAGTGAAATCTGCCAAAACAGCTTATTCTGTATAATCACTTCCGCAACAATATTAATCCGTTTCGACAATATCTCCAGCCCACTAAGCATCAGGAACAGATCAGTTCAACACTAAATCCCAACAGCACAGTTTTTACTCATCAAATTTCAAGCTTACATAATACTCACCTTTAAGCCTCAAAACAGCTTAATCTCAAACCCACATTTAGCTTAATCAGCTTAAACTTCTGCAACCCGTAGCACCCAACATGAGTTCTGGTCTCCTCTTAAGTTCCTTGCTTCTTGTACCCGATTAAACCAAAATAGCTTCAGATCAAGCACATGCAAAACCAAGACTGCTTGAACTTACAAAACTTCAAACTAGGAGGGAGGTGAGCTGGGTTCGGCCAGGGGTAGATGGAGAGGTTTCAAGCTTGTTCTAGGGCTGGGATGTGGTGAGGATTACAACGGCAGCTTTGCATATGAAGTTTGAGAAGAATTTGAATGAGAAAATTAAGTTGGAGATGGTGAGGGAGTTAGACGAGAGTGTTAGAGAGGGAGAGTGGAGGAAGAACAATTTTCTAGAGAGAGGGAGAACTTCAGCGAGCAACAAAAGGAAGGGAAGGATGAGAAGATATTTTTTTTTCTTATTTCCCTTCTTGTCCAAGTGTGTATTTGTAGTCTCTTTGTTAGTATTACCACTTTATCCCTCCTTAGTCAATTATTTACTTGTTTACCATAGCTAATAAAATTGACAACTTAGCTCTTAACTTAATTGCAACAATTCCTCTTAATTTCGATTAACCACCATTTCCTTGTTTCAAAATAAATAATCCTAATCAATCTCAAATAACTAATATTGCAGTCTAACAAGTATTATGCGGGATATTACAGAGGGGAGAAGAAATCTGATTTCTTGAGAGAGGAAAAATGAATGATAAACATGAATAAATTCATATTTATCCATTTTGGTCCTTTTCTCTCTATTTACCATTATGTCATTTCATACGTTTAATTCCTGTAATACTGTTAAAAGTCACGCTTAAGCGGGATATTACACTCTACCCCCCTTAAAAGAAATTTCGTCCTCGAAATTTAGAAAATCCTCCTAAGATCCTGAAAAGATAAATCCTTTCTACCTCTTTCTCTACTATGCAAATCTCCAATTCTTTTTGCTTATTGGGATTCCATGGCAACTCTAGGGTCTGACATGTAGATTAATCACGCACCTCGATTAAACCATATTGATTGAAACTTGTTCTTTAGCCATGATTTCCATCTCTGTAAGTCAAAACATATGACAATCTCTTTCCAGCCGAAAGGTCTGATGCATGTTACATAACTCTCACCTGTTAGGACGTATGGTTATCTGAACCAACCTATCCATCTTATCTGACTATGTTCTTTGTTCGACATATTTCTTACAAATCCAATTTAAAATTATTAAGTCTTGGATTTCCCTTACTGAATTCTATCCGTTTTTCTTTCATTGACCGTTCAATCTTAACCTGAAGACGTCGGGTCGATCTGTTTTCCCTCAATTATACCAACTTTCCGAGGAATCTATTACATTACTTTTAATTCGAAAGAATTCTTGTCTTTGACTTTCGCCTCGTAAGACGACCTTTTACTGTTACATTCGTAACATTCTTACACTGAAAGACATCTGATATTGAGTATTCTCAAACGGAAACAAAGTCTATTGCAATTACCTTCACGATTCAAAAGCAAGGAGGTGGCTGAACTTATGGTACATGTTCCTTTCTTTCTGACATCCTGGTGTAACTATTATCACAACCATGAGCATTGTTCACATTCCCACTGCGGGAATTCTTAAGGGCTCGAGAAATCATACGAGCCACTCGTGCTCCGATTTAATTAATCAACGATAACGCGTAGCTAAAGGTCTTAGGAGCTTTATTCCTTCTAGGACTATGACAATCTTGCATCATTCAAGATGTTCCTTACTCATGGGATTAATATTTCTTTAACAATAAATTCAAACTTATGAAAGTTTAGTACAAGTGACGTGTGGCATAAGCCGTCTCACATATCCTCATATAATACAGTCCATAGCACATAGTTTCTATACACGATCGAGTACGTGTACACTACTATCGGGTACACTGTACGCCGCATCATCATTGCCCAACTAATGGGACATCATACTTAGTCAAAATATACTTGAGACAATGCCACGCCAACTAAGGTCACTCTTCTAGCTCTTAACTCATGATTGTATTCTTTGAGTATCCACAATCCCATAACGTAAATTATGGTTACATTCTATTGGCGTTATAAACTTATTTTGTTCAAGGACATTCTCCGTTTTCGAAAAGAAAACTCTATTCTGATCGCTATCAAAATAGCACTCTTAAACTCTGAATCCATTATTTCATAACTTGAATTCACGTAGCCCTTTACTACAAACTATGAGTAATCTTCTGATCTGTGTAAAACATTTCCTTCCTTTAATTGTGAACATTAAGTTCAAGAATTTCTGAATTCCTCAACTAAGATTTGTTTGGTAACAACAAACCTGTTCTGCTTAAGACTTTCCTGTTAAACATTACTGACTGCGTACCACGGTTACCGATACATATCACATGACTGTAAAAATATGTTACACTACTATCTAAGTAGCATAGACTCTGCCTGATCAGTATACATAATACTAATCATAACCTGTTACATGCGACATGCTAGCATAACGTGGGTACGATGTGGAATAATCTCATAACTAATCCTCTATGGTTAAACTTACTATTCAAGTCAACTTGAAGTTACTGAGCTAAAATAGCTAGATTACCGTATTAGATGTGGCTTTCTTCGCCATGTACTTATTGTGCTAGAAACGCATCCTTTAAATTTCTCAAACTGCTTCAATTCTCAATTCTCATGAGTTTCGAGGTCTGAAGCATTCCTCGACTTATCTCTTAAAATTTCCTGTTAGAACTGATGATAGGTTCAAGTCATTGCTACTTACTAATATTCTGTAGCTTGAGAACTAATCACTGAACACCTTTCCTGTAATTCATCCGGCAAGGATTTTACAAACATCATTTTTCTCTAAACTTCAGCTTTGAATTGTCTGTTAACTCATTCTTGGATTACTTCTCCGCTGCGCAACTCTGATTTAAACAACTCACCTTGGGATAGAGGTAATACACCACTATTACCAATTTAGATCTCCTCGTTAAACTCATTCCTTAATGGCTCAAACCACCTGCTTAACTTATTGATTGTTCGTCATCTGACTTTGTGTTTCCTTTCGGACATAAACAATATACTTACTTTCACGAAAATACGCTGAAACCTGTAAACAGTCTTTAGCAATAATTACGAGCCCAACAATGCTCCTGTCAAGACAACTTATATACTAGTTCTAGCTTTACTCTTCATATTCTGAATTCTATACCATCTCGTGGTTGGCTCAACATGTATAATCATTTAAACTTTGCAGAAACCCTACTGAAAGTGTACCTGAAGCAACTTAAGTTCATACATTATTTACTTGTGGTAACTTCTAGAAGCATTTTATGACTTCTGGAAATTTTCTTCTTTCATATACTGAATCGAGTTCCGTTCTATAATTATCCGTAAGGGTTTCACATCCACAACCTTTTTCCAATACAACTTAGGTCCACATAACTCTATCATATCTCTTGGTTACTCCTCGGGTTTCTCCGGAAACAATCCGTCTGGATAAGACTCAACTTTTACCGGCTCTCTTGTAAGTCCAAACACATGTTACGCCTCTTCGAGTACCCGATTAATTAATCTTAAACTTCAACACTTATCATTTCCTATTGGATCCTTCCAGTAACTTATTACTGTATCGACAGTTCACATCTAATCTTATTATCTGAGTAATTCTCCATAGGTCTTTTCATCCATGGCCCTCTTCATAAGGTGATCTTCGTCGGCTTACCCGAATACTTGTGTAAGGAACCCATAAAAAGAAAACATAGAACTCATCCACATTAACCATAACTTTAACTATAACTTATACGTTAGTGACGATCTTCCTGCTGCTAGAGCCTCACAGTAGTTCTTGGTTAAATCCTGCTTAACCCTCGAAACCGGTCTGCTATAATCCGACAACATTCGATTCAATCTTTACTTCATACCCTTACCAGGGGTTTCCTTCACTTATCGCTAAGCTTACGTTCCTCATACAAAGCATCTTGATGACCCATAATAAAGGAAGGTAATCTGTTCAATATTTCGCTTAATCCATAAATAAATCTCTTACCCATCGGATTTTAAAATCTCATCCGGTCCAAGTGCGCAAGTCCTTCCATCCTTACACACTATATCCTTACTGGAAGTCCAGAGCTTCTAATAATTAACTGATCATTCCTTATTCCAAGTCGCTGGGTTTGGTACCGTAATTCTTTACCTCTGCACCCGGAATTAAAACTCTATTATACAATTCACTTTAACTTTCAAATTACGGTTCCCGTTAAGGTTCCAAATCATTCCTTAGAGTATTCCATAATTCTTTACTCTACACATCTCCTCGGAGAAGGCATCGCTCAATGATGCTTCCAACTAGTTAAGGTACTTGACCTTACTCTTAGATACCTCTTAAATACCTCTTATATTCTTGAAACCTTGCCATTAACTGGCTCAGTTACTTCACTGTTAGAGAACCATCCCTTGGCATTAAATACCTTGCCAATTTCCGTTGTAAAAACTGACGCCTTAACCTTCACCCTTCGTACACTTCTTTCCTCCTTGGTCACATTCAGCTCTCGGATATTTGTTCTAACTGTCATATACTAGATTGAGTTGATCAGGCTCAACTAGATGTGACCTTTAGAACATTATCCGGAACCCAATGATTCCACTGCTTTTATTAAAAATTTTAATGACCCATGGCACGGTCTGAATCGACCTGCTCTGATACCAATTGTAACACCCATACTAATTTAATCTAGAATATTAGCATGTGCGTTAAACTGATATTGGATACATTTAAAATTTTCAATAATAATATTACAACACATCTGAATGAATATAAGTTTACTCGTTTGTACAAATAATCCAATACCATTACAATGCTTATACAAATGTCCATTAAGCTCCTGAGCTGGTACAAGACGAGAAACTGTACTCCATTCAGTATCCCTCTGAAGAACTCCACCACGAACCTCTGGCTTACCTGTAAACCTGCACCAGAAGGAATGGGATGAGACATAATGTCTCAGTGAGCTCCACCAAACCGATTGTTGGCAACCTCAGGGAACCTAGGGTCGCCATGCCTACTTTGGCAATCTTGGGGATTTCCTATGATCGCCAAGTCTTATCTTTATCCACAAAGGATATAAATCTGCCTATGACTAAAAGTCTGCCTGTAACTATAACTGTAACTTCCTATAACTATAACTGTAATCTGCCTATAACTATAACTGTAATCTGCCTATAACTATAACTGCAATCGTAAAACATAATTCATATAAACACATATTATGTTAGATGTTAGTGTTGAACAAACATTATTATCTGAGTTCATTTTACGGAGTGCAGTCCGGGTGGAGTAACCTGATAAGTGGCAAAATATGATTAAATCCATGTCTTTTACAAAGCTTTTTAGTTACTTGTTGTGCAAGTTACCTTAGGAAAAGCATGGAATTTATGAATAAATGCCAATTATTCTTTGTATATCTTATTCTTCCCCATTTGTGTAGGAAAAAGCAAGCCAGGACCTGAAAATATCAAGGATTATTGAAGAATGCATGAAGACTTTCGCTCAGCGAAGTCTTGGCGACAGCTTGGCGAAGTCAGGCAGAGATTTTAAGGAGTTTCTGAAGAGCACTTTCGCTCAGCGAAGCCTTGGCAAGATCTTGGCGAAGGTAGGCAGAGAGTTCAACTGGAACAGTGAAAAACACTTTCGCTCAGCGATTGCTTGGCGAAAGGTTGGCGAAGTGAGGCAGGGAATTTCTGAAACAGGGGAAGCTGTTTTCGCCCAGCGAAATCATCAAGGCGGTTTAATGCTGAAGATGACGTGGCAGAATTCCATTGGGCACTTTTGAATGTTCGTTGAGCGACGTTACGCATCGCTAAGCGAAATTGTAATTTTCAGTCTTAGTATTTAAAGCTTTTTACAGCTTTTAGGTTAAGAACTTACAATTGTATTGCTTTCATTTTGAACAAAATTCTAGAGATTATTACCAGAGAATAGGGCTAAAAAAAGAGCACTTCAAGGGACAAACAAGGAATCAAAGTTTGGATCATTCAAGGGTTTTTGAGAAATCAAAACCATCATTGATCTTCATCTTTAATCCTACTTTTGTACAGTTGACATGAGAATGATCAACTAAACATCCTTTGTTGGGATTAGAGGTAATAAATCCAGCTAGATATAGTCTATTTGATCATGTAAATATTTGATTCTAGTATTTTTTAATATATTGAAAGTTGTTCTTGATATTCAATCTTATTTATGGTTTAGTGCTATTGAAAAATACATTTAAATCTAAGTTTAGAATTCCTTTCTATTAAAACAAGTGTTTTAGACATAGAACTATGTTTTGATAATCACTTAATACATCAATGCTTAATGCTTTGGATCGTTTAAAAGATTGGGAAATCGTCCATTAAACGATACAATCGATCTCACAATGTTATTTGGACACGAATAAGGTTGTCGAGCGATGTGTGATAATATCGTTAAAACGAGGTTAAAACTAGAATCCTTTTTATCATGATCATTAGACCATTATCGATGCTTGATTTATGACTTTGATACCAACGCTTTTATGCCCTATTACTCGTAGCATTTATTTATATTTTTAATGTCGAGTAGTGTAGTAATGAAAAAGATTAAACCCTAACTTAAGACGATAATCGACGTTGAACGGTTTATGATATCGCAATAATCCCTGTGGAACGATATAAAACTTATACTTACTTTTGTGCTTTAACAAAATGGCGCCGTTGCCGGGGATTAACGTTTTGATATTATAATCATTGCAGCGTTAATTATGGTCTTAAGCAATTTTGCACAAAATTCTTTTATGTATATAACTATTATTCCTTATCCATCTTGTTTGCTAATTCTTTTTGGTCAGATTGTTGAAACCGTATATGCGAGGTCAAATATCGGACGACCAACTGCTTTTTGATTCTGAAATAGAGAGAACAGCTCGAAGAAATAACAGCAAGAATCGGAAGAAGAGGCAGCAGGCAAAGAAAAAGCAACAAGAGGAAACTTCTGTTTCAAGTCCTTCATCTATTCCAATTCCAAGCCAAGAGATACCAATGGCTGCTACAGGAGATGGTTCAGGAGGTTCAGGCGGAAGTGGGATGCCATGTCACAATAGCCCACGCCGTTTGGCCCAATTGGGAAAAACGCTACGGACCACAAAGCAAACTGAGATGAAGTCCGGGATCCTTCAAATATTATATGCTAATCCTTTCTCAGGATTGGACCATGAGGATCCGTTCCAACATCTCACCAAATTTTATGAGATCGCCGGTACACTTGGAGAGACGGAGAACAATGAGGAGGCTATATTTATGAAGATGTTTCCTCATTCTTTGATTGGGAAGGCCAAGGAGTGGTATTTGGATCAGCCACCAACGGTCATGACAAATTGGAACACTCTTGAGGAGAAATTCCTTGAGAGATTCTTCCCTCAGAATCGTTTCATGGAGGCTAAAACAACTATTGCTGTATTCTCACAAGGTTCAAGTGAGACTTTATGTGAAGCATGGGAGCGTTTCAAGTCGATGCTTAGAAGATGCCCTAACCATGGATTCGATGATTTAACACAAATTCATCTTTTTCGGAACGGGATGCAACAACAATCCAAGCTATTACTTGATGCTGCTGCTGGTGGATCTTTAATGGCCAAGAGCGCCGAAGATGTTGTTGCTATCATTTAGAGAATGGCATTAAATGATCACCAGGCTCACCATAACAGAAACCAAGGCCAAAGGAAAGCGGGAATCTTGGACTTGGGGACAAATGATGCAATCCTTGCTCAAAACAAGTTGCTAACGCAACAAGTGGAGGAATTGACTAGAAAGATAGCCAACCTTCCTCAACAAATGAAGGATATTCAAAACGAACAAATTAGACAACACCAAGTTGCATCATGCGAACTTTGTTCGGGAGATCACCCCACCGGATTTTGTCCGCCACCCACCGAAGAGGTAAGTTATGTTGGCAATCAACCAAGGCCACAACAGTTTCAAAACCAATACCAAGGTCATACAAACAACTTCCCAAGAGGGAACAATCCAAACTATGGCCAAGGTTGGAGGCAAGAAGCTGGACAACAAAACCGACAACCTTACCAAAACTACAATCAATACCAACCTCCACAACAAAACCGACAACAAAACACCGACGAAACTCTTAACCAATTCATGCAAATGTCAATGGCTAACCAAAAGAATACTGATGCCTCCATCAAAAACCTGGAAACACAAGTAGGCCAGTTGGCACAACAATTAGCTCAAGCAACCCAGCAAGGCGGAACCTTTACCGCCAACACACAAACCAACCCCAAAGATCATGCATCATCATCAAAATGACAATTAAGTCATTTTGATGAAGAAGTCCTTGCATCAAGAGACAATGATAATTGCAAGGCGATTGCTACTCGGAGCGGGAAGGTAGTTGGAAGAGGTATAGGTGACAACATAGAGGTTGAGAGAAGAATTGTTGAGAATGAGGAGGAAGATGATGATGAAGGAAATGAGGAGGAAACAGGAGGAGTAAATAGAGAGGATGAAGTCGAAAAAAATAAGGAAGTAGTTGAAAATGAAAACATAGTGTGGAAGAAAGATGTGGTGAAGGAGAAGGGCAAGAATCATGAAGTAGTGAAGAATGCGCCAACACCACATCTACCTTACCCAACTACTCCAGCCAGAAAGGAGAAAGAGAGGCAGTTTGCTAGGTTCCTTGATATATTCAAACGTTTGCAAATCAACATACCGTTCTCGGAAGCCTTAGAGCAAATGCCAACTTATGCCAAGTTTATGAAAGAGATTCTCTCCAAAAAGAGGAGGTATAATGAAGAAGAAACAATTCAGCTAGATGCTAATTGTAGTGCAATCATCTAGAGAACATTGCCAAGGAAGGAGAGAGATCCGGGTAAAGTTACACTACCGGTGTCTATTGGCAATGTTAATGTCGGCAAGGCACTCATTGATTTAGGTTCAAGTATCAACCTAATCCCACTATCCGTTGTCAAAAGGATTGGTGATTTGGTTGTGAAAAGAACTAACTTGACCTTGCAATTGGCCGACAAATCCTACACACGTCCGTTGGGGATAGCTGAAGACGTGTTGGTGAAAGTCGACAAGTTCTTATTTCCCATCGACTTTGTAGTGATGGACATACCTGAAGATGATGATGTGCCGCTAATTCTTGGGAGAACGTTCATGCAAACGGCAAGGATGATGATTGATCTTGACGGAGGCTTAATGAAAGTCCGTGTGGACGATGAAGAAGTCAATTTCAACATCAACGAAGCGATGAAGTATCCTAGTGATAAAGGTGCCTGCTTCAAGATGGATGCAACAGAAGAATTGATTGTTGATACGAGAGACCAGCTGCATCACTTGACACATCTTGAAAGAGTCTTGACAAATGCACTTAGTATCATAGGAGAAGAAGATGAGAAGGAGATAGAAGAGTGTTTGAAGGAGCTGGATTCGTTGAAGGAAATTCCTCCTCACAAAGCCAAAATTGAGGAATTAACGAATGAAGCTAAAGTTGAAGAAGTGAAGCCGGAGATGAAGATCTTGCCCTCACATTTGAAGTATGTATTTCTTGATCAAGAGGGTACCAAACCGGTCATTATTAGTAGCTCCTTGTCAAACCATGAAGAAACAAAATTGGTAGAAGTTTTGAAGTCCAACAAGGAAGCAATAGGCTGGACACTATCCGACTTAAAAGGGATAAGTCCATCCTATTGTATGCATAAGATCATGATGGAGGAAGATTATAAGCCGGTAGCACAACCTCAAAGACGGCTAAACCCAAACATGAAGGAAGTAGTCCGGAAAGAAGTGGTTAAGCTACTTGAAGCCGGCATGATATATCCGATCTCGGATAGCACTTGGGTTAGTCCGGTTCAAATTGTCCCTAAGAAGGGAGGTATGACGGTAATCACGAATGAGAAGAATGAGCTCATACCGACAAGAACCGTCACCGGTTGGAGGATGTGTATAGATTACCGAAGGCTTAACAAAGCAACAAGGAAGGATCATTTTCCTCTACCATTCATGGATTAAATGCTAGAGAGACTGTCAGGACAAGCTTTTTATTGTTTCCTTGACGGATATTCGGGTTACAATCAGATTTCGGTGAATCCAGACGATCACGAGAAGACCGCCTTTACTTGTCCTTTTGGAGTATTTGCATATCGACGCATGCCGTTCGGATTATGTAACGCTCCAGCAACATTTCAATGATGCATGCAAGCCATCTTTGCAGACTTGATAGAAAAGAGCATTGAAGTGTTTATGGACGACTTCTCAGTTTTCGGGTCATCATTCGATTTGTGCTTGAAGAATCTGGACACGGTTCTGAAACGGTGCAAGGAAACCAACTTGGTGCTCAATTGGGAGAAGTGTCACTTCATGGTAACCGAGGGTATAGTCCTTGGTCACAAGATTTCCTCCAAGGGTATTGAAGTTGATAAAGCTAAGATTGATGTGATAGGAAAGCTTCCACCACCAGTCAACGTCAAAGGAATCCAAAGTTTTCTTGGCCATGCCGGGTTCTATCGGAGGTTCATCAAAGACTTCTCAAAGATTGCAAAGCCATTGAGCAATTTGCTCAACAAAGATAAGTCTTTTGATTTTGATATTGATTGTTTAAATGCTTTTGAAAGTTTAAAGGATAGCTTGACATCCGCACCCATAATCACCGCACCAAATTGGAACTATGATTTTGAACTAATGTGCGATGCAAGTGATTATGCGGTAGGAGCGGTGTTAGGTCAACGCAAAAACAAAATTTTTCATGCTATACACTATGCAAGTAAAGTTTTAAATGATGCACAAATCAATTATGCTACCACTGAAAAAGAATTACTTGCTATTGTGTTCGCATTAGAAAAATTTCGTTCGTATCTCATAGGTTCAAAGATTGTTATCTAGACTGACCATGCAGCTATCAAGTACTTAATCACCAAACCCGACTCAAAGCCGAGACTCATCCGTTGGATGTTGCTACTCCAAGAGTTTGATTTGGAGATTAAGGACAAAAAGGGGACTGAGAACCTAGTGGCTGATCATCTGTCAAGATTGGTGAACGATGAGGTAACGAAGAATGAGAGGGATATTCTTGAAGAGTTCCCAGATGAGAAGTTGCTTATGGTGCAAGAAAGACCATGGTTTGCTGACATGGCCAATTACAAAGCAACGGGGTTCATACCGGAGGATTATACATGGCAAATGAAGAAGAGGTTGATGAGAGATGCAACTCAATTCATTTGGGATGACCCGTACCTCTTCAAGATTGGAGCAGACCACCTGTTAAGGAGATGTGTTGCAAGAGAAGAAGCCAAGGACATCATGTGGCATTGTCACAATTCGCCATATGGTGGGCATTACAGCGGTGAAAGAACTGGAGCAAAGGTTCTTTAAGCAGGCTTCTATTGGCCCACTTTGTTCAAAGACGCATACGAGCATGTGAAGGAATGCGAGAGTTGCCAGAAAACTGGAGGTATTTCAAAAAGGAATGAGATGCCTCTGCAAAGTATCCTTGAAGTCGAAGTCTTTGACTGTTGGGGGATAGACTTTGTGGGGCCGTTTCCATCCTCCATGTTTAATGAGTACATTTTGGTGGCCGTAGATTATGTGTCAAAGTGGGTAGAAGCAATAGCATCCCCAAAAGCCGATAGTAAGACGGTGGTCAAGTTTCTGAAAAGGAACATCTTTTCCCGATTTGGAACTCCAAGAGTGCTTATAAGTGATGGAGGTTCTCACTTCTGCAATCAACAATTGGCAAAAGCACTTGAGCACTACAGAGTCAAACACAAGGTAGCTTCACCATACCATCCACAGACCAACGGTCAAGCCGAGGTATCCAACCGTGAAATCAAACGGATACTTGAGAAGACCGTGTCATCATCAAGAAAGGATTGGTCGATGAAACTGGACGAAGCATTGTGGGCCTATAGGACCGCATACAAAGCTCCTACGGGTTTCACACCTTTCCAGTTGGTGTATGGGAAAGCATGCCACTTGCCGGTCGAGTTGGAGCATAAAGCGTTTTGGGAGCTAAAGTTTTTGAACTTTGATCAAGAGCAAGCTGGGGAGAAGAGAAAGCTTCAGATGAATGAACTTGAAGAAATGCGTGTCCAAGCTTATCAGTCAAGCAAGCTCTATAAGGAAAAGGTCAAACGGTATCATGACAAGAAGATCATGAAGAGGGAATTCAGACCCGGTCAAATGGTGTTGCTGTTCAATGCAAGGCTAAGGCTATTTCCGGGTAAATTGAAGTCTAAATGGTCCGGTCCGTTCATGATTAAAGAGGTCAAACCTTATGGAGCTGTGGAGCTAGAAGATCCTATCACTAAATCTACATGGACAGTGAATGGACAAAGGCTGAAGCCGTATTTTGGAGGTGAAGTTGTTCGGCACACGACGACAATTTCACTCATCGATTCATAAGCAAACATGTAACAGGCGTCGATCTAATGACGTTAAACAAGAGCTTGTTGGGAGGCACCCCAATTTTGTAAGTATTTTACTGCTTTGCATTTTAGTTTAGGTCATTTTTACATTCAAATCAAAAACCAGTCCAGAAACACAAAATACCAAATTTTTCCTGTCATGGATCGCTGAGCGAAGCAAGTGTTCGCTAAGCGACATTTATAGGTCAGTTTGACCATTTTTGACCAGAGTATTTTCGCTTAGCGATACGTATTTTCGCTCAGCGAAAATACGTAGTCAGACAGTTACTATTTCCAAAGTCACTTAACCCTCTCACCACCATTAATACTCCCCAACCGTTCCCCAACCACCCAAAACCACCCTAAAACCGGTTTTAAACCATTTTATTCATTTTTCACAAAAACATCACTAAACCTTTCACATTCCTCTCAAAAAAATTTCAACCCAAACTGAATCCAAGCCATGTTAAGCACCTGCACAGCATTTTATCTCTGCATTTCGCACTCTATCAGCAGGTTTGACTTGTGTTCTTGCTTTATTTTAAAATTTTCGAATTTGGGTTAATTTTTGAATTTGATAGTTTAGGTTTTCTGTTGTTGTGTTAGAATGGTTAGATGCTGGTTAGGTTAGAACTTAGTTTAGGTTAGAAATGAAACATAATAACAAAACTAATGCCATGCAAAAATCACGAATTTGATTAACTTTTTGGATAAACCCATTTTTGTATAAACTTGAAATAAACAAGGGTTTATGATGTTTTGCTTGCCATTATTGTTATTATACTTCATTTCTGAAATGACTAGGTGTGTTGTTTAGGATTAGAGGTAGTTCAGAGAGATTTTCATAAAAAATTTTCAAATTCTGTGCATTTTCGCTTAGCGAAAATACGATCGCCTAGGCGAAAGTTCATCTGGAAAACCCAGAAATGATGAACATTTTTTGCTTAGCGAATGTTATTTTCGCTCAGCGATTTTCTCCAGAAAATTTTAAAATTTTATATTTTTTGCTCTGAGTTTTTCAATTTGATTTTATACTAACCTCTATCTATATATTTGTTCTGTGTGCTTTGCCTGATTGTTTTGTAGCATGGCACCTAAAACTAAGGCAACCGGAAGTAAAAGAAAGGCGGGTGAAGCGTCATCTCGTGCAGTTGCCCCGTTTGATGCGAGTCGCTTCCGGAGTGCGCATCACGCAGCAAGGTACCAGGAGCTGCTCAAGAGGAAGTTCTGGCACGAAAAGGAATTCATCATAAATCCTCAAGGAAAGTACAGCGGAATAGTGGGGATTTTTGAGAGCAGGAAGTGGGAGACGTTGATTAGTCCCCCGACTAAAATCAACGCGGATATTGTGCGGGAGTTTTACGCGAACGCAATCCCGGATGACCCAGAGGACCCATTTGAGTTCCAAACTTTCGTCCGAGGTCATGTAGTGAAATTTCACCGTCCCACCATCAACGCCTACCTTGGAAACCCAATTCCACCAGTTGAATCTGAGTATTTGTGTGAGTTCCACACTCAGCAAGCTCGTGGCAACTGGGACCACGAAGAGATCAAGAAAGCCATCTTCAAGGAGGGCAAGGATTATGATTTGAACGCAGCTGGGAAGCCCTTCAGAGCATTGAAACAGAATATGACAATGCCGGCTCAGGTGATTCTCAACCTGATCTTGCAGAATATCCGCCCTAAAAGCCATACCTCTTCAACAACATTGGACGTCACTCCCCTCATCTACTGCATTCTAGCTGGGAAAAAAGTGGATGTTGCCCGCATCATTGCAAGAGAGATCAAAACAGTTGCAATGAGTGGCATCACAACTGGAAAGTGTCCACTTGCTTTCCCTGGATTGATTATGGGCCTGTGCCAATCTGCACGCATTGTCCTCCCACCACAGATTCATGAGCAGATCGTACATCCGGTGGACGATGCCTACATAGCCCGGCACAATGAGGAGAAGCAACCAAAAAGAGCCCCCCAGCAAACGCAAGATCAGCCTGAATCTTCACATGCACAGGAGCAGCAGCCTTCACAGCCACAGCAGCCTCAGATTCAACAGTGGGATCCTAGGTATCAGAGTTACACTTGGGATGCTATGGAGGCACACTACAGAGGTCAGCTGGGTATCCAGGAGTCACTTTATCGTCTGCAGCATCAGTGGGGTGCTCCATCAGACCCTGCTCAGCAGGTTATGACCCCGGATCAGTACCGTTCCTATGTGAATTACCCTGGGGACAAGCCATTCTTTTATGGAGGGGGCAGTGCAGCTGCAGGTGCTGATGATGATGTAGTAGCAGCTGATGGTTCAGATGAGGAGACGGCGAGTGATGAGGAGATGGAGGACTGAAGAGGGAGTACAACTTGAAAGCACGCACATTCAGTGAAATATTTCATTTTAAAGCTTTCAGTCAGAATTTTTTTTGGATTGTCTGAAATACCATGGCTTGTATAACTGAATTTCTGTATTTGTTTCGGTATTTTGATTTGTACTTTGCTTCCGTACTTTTAATTCCGTATTTGAATTCTGTACTTTGAATTTTATGTACTTTTGGTACAATTTGCTTAAGTTATGTTTTATGTCAATATTGTGTGTTGTATTTATTTATTTAGTATCATATTCTAGTTAATTTAGTTTAATTTGCAATTGTGTGAACCCTGTTCAAATACTCAAAGCTTAATGCTTGAACTAAGCCAAAGCTGTGAGCAAAAGATCAGGTGAGTGATAATGATAAAAAGTTAGTGATAAAGCACGTAGCTAAGGTACTCGTTTCTTTTTTTTCTAGGTATATACTTGATTGAGAAATGAGTCCTTTGCACACATTTTTATGTTACTCAGTTTTAAGCAAGCACATATTTACGTTTGAACCAATTAGAACTAGCCGAAATGTGAGGAATCCTCAACCATTGTATATATTTGCAGGAGACCGGCATTTCATGTTAACTCAGTTATTTTATGTCAAATCTATTGTTGTTTTAAATTGCATGAAAGCATTGAAATGATCAAGGCAATTTTTGAATGAGTGAAACACTTGACCAAATAAACCTACCCTGTGAGAAGTGAGTATCTGTTAACCCCTGTGAGCCTATTGAATCAGAATTGTTAACTATGACCTGTCAATTTTCATAAGCTCAATTGCTTTTTGAAATTGCCGGAGTTTGTAAAAAAATTCAGTTCATAGTTAACTCTTTATTAAATTCTAATATTTGCTTTCTTTTGAACCCTTATCCATCGTGTTTATTGACCTTTGCCAAAATGCTAAAGGAACATTCGATTAGGGTATCATTGAACTAAGTTGGGGAGAAAGGGAGGTTGTGGTAATGTCAAGTAGTGGTGAATGATGATAATTGATCTTGACATAATGGGATGAGACATAATGTCTCAGTGAGCTCCACCAAACCGATTGTTGGCAACCTCAGGGAACCTAGGGTCGCCATGCCTACTTTGGCAATCTTGGGGATTTCCTATGATCGCCAAGTCTTATCTTTATCCACAAAGGATATAAATCTGCCTATGACTAAAAGTCTGCCTGTAACTATAACTGTAACTTCCTATAACTATAACTGTAATCTGCCTATAACTATAACTGTAATCTGCCTATAACTATAACTGCAATCGTAAAACATAATTCATATAAACACATATTATGTTAGATGTTAGCGTTGAACAAACATTATTATCTGAGTTCATTTTACGGAGTGCAGTCCGGGTGGAGTAACCTGATAAGTGGCAAAATATGATTAAATCCATGTCTTTTACAAAGCTTTTTAGTTACTTGTTGTGCAAGTTACCTTAGGAAAAGCATGGAATTTATGAATAAATGCCAATTATTCTTTGTATATCTTATTCTTCCCCATTTGTGTAGGAAAAAGCAAGCCAGGACCTGAAAATATCAAGGATTATTGAAGAATGCATGAAGACTTTCGCTCAGCGAAGTCTTGGCGAAGTCAGGCAGAGATTTTAAGGAGTTTCTGAAGAGCACTTTCGCTCAGCGAAGCCTTGGCAAGATCTTGGCGAAGGTAGGCAGAGAGTTCAACTGGAACAGTGAAAAACACTTTCGCTCAGCGATTGCTTGGCGAAGTGAGGCAGGGAATTTCTGAAACAGGGGAAGCTGTTTTCGCCCAGCGAAATCATCAAGGCGGTTTAATGCTGAAGATGACGTGGTAGAATTCCATTGGGCACTTTTGAATGTTCGCTGAGCGACGTTACGCATCGCTAAGCGAAATTGTAATTTTCAGTCTTAGTATTTAAAGCTTTTTACAGCTTTTAGGTTAAGAACTTACAATTATATTGCTTTCATTTTGAACGAAATTCTAGAGATTATTACCAGAGAATAGGGCTAAAAGAAGACCACTTCAAGGGACAAACAAGGAATCAAAGTTTGGATCATTCAAGGGTTTTTGAGAAATCAAAACCATCATTGATCTTCATCTTTAATCCTACTTTTGTACAGTTGACATGAGAATGATCAACTAAACATCCTTTGTTGGGATTAGAGGTAATAAATCCAGCTAGATATAGTCTATTTGATCATGTAAATATTTGATTCTAGTATTTTTTAATATATTGAAAGTTGTTCTTGATATTCAATCTTATTTATGGTTTAGTGCTATTGAAAAATACATTTAAATCTAAGTTTAGAATTCCTTTCTATTAAAACAAGTGTTTTAGACATAGAACTATGTTTTGATAATCACTTAATACATCAATGCTTAATGCTTTGGATCGTTTAATAGATTGGGAAATCGTCCATTAAACGATACAATCGATCTCACAATGTTATTTGGACACGAATAAGGTTGTCGAGCGATGTGTGATAATATCGTTAAAACGAGGTTAAAACTAGAATCCTTTTTATCATGATCATTAGACCATTATCGATGCTTGATTTATGACTTTGATACCAACGCTTTTATGCCCTATTACTCGTAGCATTTATTTATATTTTTAATGTCGAGTAGTGTAGTAATGAAAAAGATTAAACCCTAACTTAAGACAATAATCGACGTTGAACGGTTTATGATATCGCAATAATCCCTGTGGAACGATATAAAACTTATACTTACTTTTGTGCTTTAACATAACCCCAAAGTACATCTCCCTATGACCCGGTGAAATTCCTATCATATCAGGCTAACACTGGACTCCTCTTTTAATTTGCATGTGGACAACCCTCTCGGTGAAGTCCCATCCGGCGTATCCCGGAGTCTGCTGAACATGCCTATGACTGTGAAACGTGTGGACAACCCTCTCGGAGAAGTCCCATCCGACGAATCCCGGAGTCTGCTGAACACGCCTTTAACTTTAACATATAATTCTTTAACTTTAATCATATAATAATAATCATATAACACTTAACCTATAACTTAAGATTCTTGGCTTATCGTTCTCATAAGCCACCTATTAATTGTTGGAGAACCAACACTATAAGCTTATCTGAAACTTCGAATGTCGAAGCATTCCTATTACCCTTCTATACTAAACTGAATACATATATAATCTTGTTTACCTAAAGTAGGTTCTTGACTTATCAAAGTCGTATGCCTTTCTTAAGAGTTAACAACTCACATGTAATGGATTTATCCATCTAATCCTTACCCTCATACTCTTAATTCTTGTTTTCCTATCAAAGGATTCGACATATCGTTATCATATGCCGTTCTTAGGGCTCACCTATTCATTTAACCTTAGTTCTTGCATTTCCCATGCCTTGCGTATTCCTTGCTCCTATAATATCTCAACCATTGGAAGCCTTTTGGGTGAGGTATAATGGTGGATAATGTTTCTAAAATGTTTCAGGAGAAAACGGTTGCAAAAAGCCATGCCTACGCGCACCATAACACCCAAAACAGCTCAACTGTCATGAGCTGTTCTGGTTTGGTCGCTACAAGCGACAGGCTGGTCACTACAAGCGATGGTGACCAGAACAAAATTGTTGTCTGGTCGCTATAGCGACGGCTGGTCGCTGTAGCGACCATGACAGTACAGAACTTGTCCAAAAACGTGTTTTTCCACCATTTTTGCTCAACCAAAGTTGCCCAAGCTTCCCAAACATATTAGGAATGATTTTCTATTACAAAATGATAGTTTTAAACATATATGAGCAAGGAATTAGCAAGCAAAGGGATTAGGGTAAAAACTATAAAACTTTGCATATGATGAAATACACATTAAATCTCTCAAAGTGGGTTTTAAAACCCCTAGGGAGCTCACCTAGTGCTGGTAACAAACTTGTCAAGATTCAAACTCTAAACCTCAACTTGTGAAAGCTCCCTTTCCTTGGTTTTCCTTAGCTTTCTCTTGCTCCAAGTTTCTCAAAACTATGCTTACTTGAAATACAAGATTTTAGGAAGAAGTTTGATGGATCAAGGGAAGATGATGATGAGGGGCGATTTCTAAAGAGAGGGGAGAAGAAATCTGATTTCTTGAGAGAGGAAAAATGAATGATAAACATGAATAAATTCATATTTATCCATTTTGGTCCTTTTCTCTCTATTTACCATTATGTCATTCCATACGTTTAATTCCTGTAATACTGTTAAAAGTCACGCTTAAGCGGGATATTACACGTCCCTTGTCAAGCTTTATCAAGTTAAGGAGATCAGGCCCGAGCCTAAAAAAATTGATATGTACAATATTAGGACCATGTAAGATACACACAACCGTGCCTAACCTGTCAATTTGTACGCCCGTAGGCCTGGGTATAAACCTTGCACTATAGTACTCAACCTCAAGTTTATTGTGATAAAATAATTCTAACAATTTATTTAATAATAATATATAATACACATTCTTCTCTCTTTCTGTCTCTTTTCTCCTCTAAAAACCCTAGTCGTCACCACTTTTCTTTTTCTTGATCTACCGAAGATGGGCGTTTTATGGTCAATTTTGACCTAGAATCACCCCTCCAAATTTTATTTCTTTCTCTTTTAGTTAAATAAGTGATTTCCAAGTAGTTTCATTCTTTTTTCGTTTGTTTTGATTTCCCGTCTTTGTGCATCGTGTTTTTATTTCTCGTCTAGTGCGGTGTTTATTTGATTCAAGTTGAAAGATTAACTTTGATCAAGTGCGGATTCAATCATTGACGTTGGCTTCGCCAACGTTGCAGATCCGGAGACATGAGTATTCCGAAGGTTTAAATATATTCATATTTGTATGCATATGTACTCTTCTGTTTTATGCTATTAGCATGGATGCTGTGAGTCTGTTCATAGATTCATCATTTTTGTTTTTAGCGACTTTAAATTTATATTGCATCGATATACTCAATTTGAATGAATGAATATTGTTTATATAATACACAAAAGAGAGGTACCCCAATATATCTATATTTACAAAGGGAATACTTTTTTTTTATGGTGTGACTTTTTCTTTTGAATGACTAAAAATACTCCTAAACAAATTTATCCTTAATTTTTTTGAAATTAAGTTGAATTAAACTATTATTGTACATCTACCTTTAAGATAATGTTTTGATTTAATCCGTAAAAAAAAGAGTTACAAACAAAATGTTATATTGTTGATGTCATGTTATTGAAAAAGATAAAAATTTATATTTTATTTATTATATTGTTCATGTTATTGAAAAATAAAACATAGTTTTTTAAAAATAAGAGATAAGACGAGCACATTAGTGTTCATATTGACACTAATAAATATAAGGAAAATAATTCTTTGACACACAAACTCCATCTATCACTAGAGAGAGAAAGAAATAAAGAGAGTGAGGTGGTAAATGTGATAACTTGGTGGTTTGATGGAAGAATTGAGTAAAAAAAATGTGCCAAACGAGTGTAAAAAAATTAAGGATGTACAAATATAAAAACCATATATATATATATATATATATATATATATATATATATATAACGGTGATTAATTAAATTAAGAAGAGAGAATTCAAAGCTAAAAAGGAAAGTACATGTCAAAAGCAGGAAGGGAGGTACTAATCAAATATGTTGCTCAATCTATCCCGACATATTGTAGAGTTCATTCCACTTGCCGACAACCTTAGGAGATGAAATTAAAGAAATGTTGAATTCTTTTTGGTGGGAGTCAAATAGACATGATGGAAAAGGAATAAATTGGTTAAAATGGGACAAGCTGGCTGTGAGAAAGGAACACAGTGGTATGAGTTTTTGACATCTGTATGGATTTAATTTGGCTATGCTAGGAAAGCAAGGTTGGAGGCTAGAAAGAAACCAACCAAGATACTATAGTAGAGCGAGTCTTCAAAGCTAGATATTTTCCTAGGGGAGGTTTTGTTAATGCAAGGCTGGGTCATAGCCCGAGTTTTGTTTGGTGTTATACCCATCATTGACGAGGTGGAAGAGGACAAACATGTATGGAATTTTACATCTCATGGTGAATATAGTGTTAGCTCCATTTATCGGTACATCATGGAAAATTTAGTTGATAACACAGACTTATGTGTGGATGGCAACTGGACAAAACTATGACATCTCAAAGTACCTCGAAAAGTGAAAGTTTTCCCATGGAGGGTGTCGTGCGGTTGCCTACCAACAAGATACCACCTTCAAACATGTGGTGTTCAGTGCAGTGATCATTGTGTGATGTGTGATAGGTCATATGAAAATGATTGTCATGTTTTCTTTGTTTGTGAGACGTTAGCACCATTGTGGGAAGCGGCAGAGCTGTGGCATATCATCAAAGAGAATTTGGAAGTAGCGGATGGGATTGTATCTCTCTTCTTTCAACTACTCGAACAACTACCTAATCAACAACTCCTTATATTTGTAATGACTTTGTGGTACATATGGAAGAAAAGAAATGAAAAGCTTTGGAGCGATATATATACGAATCCGCGTATGTCGATGCATATGGCAACAAGCCCGCGAATGTGCACGCTGCAGGGACGGAGAAGAAAGAAACTCTAACATAACAATAAGTCATAATCATGACAGTTGGAGCAAACCGGAGGTGGGAGAGGTCAAGTACAATATGGATGCAACAATCTTCAAGGAACAAAGGTGTTATGGAATAGGAATGTGCATCAGAGGTAGCCTAGGAGAGTTCATAAAGGCAAAAACAAATTGGTTCTTTGGATTACCACAACCACATGAAGCGGAGGCAAAGGACATAAAGGAAGCGATAAAATGGTTTGATAATGTGGGTCTATCTAAGGTGTCTATTGAACTTGATTGCAAGCAAGTGGTTAACGACATAGCTAGGAGACTCAACACCAATTCCATGTTTGGCGCTATTATTGATATTTGCAAAACTTCACTTAGAATCAATCAAACCTTTAAGATAAGTTTCATTATTAGACAAACAAATAGTATTGTCCATTTGTTAGCAAGAACTCATTATCTTATGTTAGTTTCCACATTCATGATTATATATTTTGTTGTATTGAGACTGTTATCATTAATGAAATGAGTTAAGCTTGCTTTGGTCAAAAAGAATTTAATTGAAGAAGAAAATTTCCAGTAATTTCTATTTGGTATGTGAATACGTCACCACTTGGTCATTGACAATCACATGTTTTTGTCCTTCGGTCACTTTCATAAATATCTGCACATGTTATTGCCCCATTGTGGGCCTGTCATTTCTAGTTCTTTACTTTGATATATTATTTGTGGAGGCTGCTCATGCATGCTTAAGAATGTATTGCTTGGCATAATTGAAGAATCCACACCCTTTCGATGTCAAACATGTCTACTATGGTGGGCCTTTTTATAGTTATAGTTATAGTTATCGTCCCTGGGATATATGTGTACATAAACTAAAATCATATTAATTTACACTTAATATAACAATGATATTTATAACAAACTCATATGATAGCACAAAGAGAAGTGTTAGAAACACTTTTTCTCCAACATTTTCTACAACAATCAATATTTTATTGGATGAAATTTGTGTGGATCCCACCACTTTATATGATACTCATTTTTAAAGTTTAAGGTATACCTTAATTTTATCTAATAAAAGAATAAGTATCAGAGAGAATGTTAAAAAAGAGTGTTTTTAACACTCATCGAGCACAAATATTTGCCTAATTTAAAAGGTAAAAGAGCACTATCAATGATTAATTTCCATGATAAAAAAGTGCTTTGAAATCTTCCTATGATATTTGGGAGATTTTTGTTAATGACACACACACACATATTAGATGAAACAGATTACAAAGGGATTAACTAGCTTCCAACCTATTTGCAGTTGTCTTAGTCGTGTTCTATTGACCATTCGATTTGTGTAATGGGAACTTTTATAAGCCACGGTTTTGTATAAATATAAATACATAAAAAACATGTTATCCAAAAAATAAAACATGAAAACATAAATTTAATTAATATGATGATGTCGAAGATGATATGGTATTTAAAATTTGGCTAAAACGTGGTTTTGGTCCCTGCAAATATGTCAAGTTTTAGTTTTCGTCCCTGGTAAAAAAAAATTTGAAAAAGGTCCTTGCAAAATATTTTATTTTTTAAAATAGTCCATGGGTCCAACAAAGCGCTGAAGTGGCATGGTTTTGGTCCCTGCAAATATGCCCAGTTTTGGTCCCTGCAAATATTACCAGGGACGAAAACCAAAATTGAGCATATTTGCAGGGACCAAAACCATGTCACTTCAGCGCTTTGGTGGGCCCAAAGACTATTTTAAAAAACAAAATATTTTGCAAGGACCTTTTTCAAAAAAAAATTTACCAGGGACGAAAACCAAAACTTGGCATATTTGCAGGGACCAAAACCACATTTTAACGAATGTTATTGTCCATGATTTGATTAAGAAATAGAAGATAAGAGTCCACGTTTGTATAAGAGTAGGAGAATGGTCTTATAATTATTAGATTCTTATAGGAGTTGTTGTCACACAATTACAAGATCTACATCATTATATGTCTTTTAAGTATAAAATTGGCCCACTATTTAAATAAAACTAGTGGCTGACTAGGCTGAAATAGTTAATCTATGAATTTCGGCAAAAAGCAATTCACCCAACACACCTAATTTGTGCATATAGTACGGATATAGCCACGCCTAAATATTATGTTCTCCTTTTGGGTCTTTTTTAGATAGGTGAGCTATCAATTCTCAAAGATAATTCCATAGTTGTATGGCTAGTATAAGGACAAGCATTCCTTCCTTGAGTTCCAATTTTTAGTATTGTCCGTTTCTGAAAAGGAGGGCACCACATTTAGCTGTATATTGTGGAAATACTATATGAGAATGCACCAATAATAAAGTGTGGTCGATTCTTCATAATTAAGCTATATATGATCATATTTTCCTTCTCTTCATCATAGCTAGTGCCTTACCCCTACTAGCTTTTAATATAAATCTACACATGTTAGGGTTAGGGTTAGTCACCAAACACTAACTACCTAGGTCTATATACAGTATTCATCAAGCTATAGCTTAGCCATATCTTGACCGTACGTCTTTTTCGTATGAAATGAAATGAAGAAATAGACGGAATCAACTCCCAATTCATATCAAAGAGAAAGTCATTAAAACATGAAAAAACGGCAAGTGGTGATGGTGGTGAAACGCAACACTTCATCTTCAAGAAATACTGTTGGATATGGAGAGTGTCAAAAGAATCACGCAGCTTATAGTGGAGGCTATGCTGTTGATGGATGTATGGAATTCATGGCATGTTCAGGGGAAGAAGCGCTTACATGTGCTGCTTGCGGTTGTCATAGGAACTTCCACAAAAGAAAAGTATTGCAAAGTACAGACTGAGGTAGTCAGTACCTTAATTCCTCCTGATTATGTTCCTTCATTCCATACATGTGTATTCAATTAACTGATTCATGTGTACTTTTCTTCTTATATTCTTTTTTCTTTTGGAGTGTGCTTGTAAGTGTTGATTACCAATAGATCAAAGAAATTTATTCTTGTAAAAAGAAAATTAAACTTCTGAATTTATGTTCCTTGAATATTATAAATGTATCCAATATTTGTTCTCTTTCTCCATAATTTTTCCTTCCTTCCTATTCTTTGTAAATCTTGTCAATTTCTCCGTTGTAAAGAATATATGGTGCAGAAAGATAGGCCAGCTCTAGAACAGAGAGGATACAAAGCGACGTTAACGAGTTTTGTTTTTGGATATTTATTTTTGTTTTTTTGCTCTAAAATCATATATCATGTTTTGGCTAAGCCAATTAGACTCCTTTGTCATTTGCACTTGTAGACTTTGCTTATAGAAAATGATTTTATGTCAAAAAACCGTGTATGACTTCTGTGTGTTTCTTTAGAAATATGTGTAAATTGAAGGAGTTAAAAAAAAACAATAATTTTTTATTAAAAAAAGCAATAAAATGAGAAACTCCATATCACATGAAAGAAAGTGGAACCATAAATATTAGGCTTAATTGCACTTTTGGTCCCCCTATTTTGTCTTTCTCATGAAAATAGTCCCCCTATTTTTAAATCAAACGTTTTTGTCCCCCAATTTTTACTTTTGTTGCAGTTTTGTCCTCACCCCCATTTTGGCTCTCCAAACATGCTGACGTGGCATTTTTTTTAAAACCTTATTTTCCACATCATTAAACTATTATTATTTATCAAACAATATAATTCAAAAATTATAATTTAAAAAACAGTCTAATATTAAATTGAATTTATTATTTACAGAAAAACAAAAAGGGATAAATCGTGAGGTATGAACCAAAAACCCTAATACTAAACTGTCCATCTTCAATCCGTTATCAACCTCCATAATCGAATTTCTCTTTAGGTTCTTCGATTCTCCTCCATTTTCGCATTCCTCTATTGGTTCAATTCATCTTCATATCTTGCTCATGTAACACCCATACTAACTTTAACTAGTATATTAGCATGTGCGTTAAACTGATACTGGATACATTTAAAAATTTCAATAATAATATTACATCACAACAGAATAAATACATGTTTACTCGTTTGTACAATAATCCAATACTGTTACAATACTTTTACAAATGTCCATTAAGCTTCTGGGCTGGTACACAACGAGCAATTGCACTCCATCCAGTACCTCTATGAAGATCTTCGTCACGAACCTCTGACTAACCTGTAAACCTGCACCAGAAGGAATGGGATGAGACATAATGTCTCAGTGAGCTCCAGCCCAACCTACTGTTGGCAACCACAGGGAACCTAGGGTCGCCATGCCTACCTTGGCAATCTTGGGGATTTCCTATGATCGCCAAGTCTTTTATCTGCCTATGACTATAAGTCCTCCTGTAACTATAACTTGAACTGCCTATAACCTTTGTTGTGACTATCTATAACCATAACTGTAATCTACCTATAACTTTAACTTAGTGATCGAGGGGAAACCTAGGATCACTTTCTGATAACTGTCTATAACTATAACTATGAGTTTCCTGTGACTATAACTGTAACTGTAACTTTGACTATAACTATAAAACATAAAACATATACACAGTTCGATAGCAGTTTTATGTTAGCTGTTAGCGTTGAACAAACAATTAATCTGAGTTCATTTTACGGAGGGCAGCCCGGGTGGAGCAACCCCGAGATACGTCTCCCTATAAACCGGTGAAATTCCTATCATATCAGGCTAACACCGGACTCCCTATAAAACGTGTGGACAACCCTCTCGGAGAAGTCCCATCCGGCGAATCCCGGAGTCTGATGAACACGCCATGTAACTGTAAAACGTGCAAGCACGCCAATATCTTTAATCTTTAATTCTTTAACTTTAACGTATGAACATATAATCTGTTACTATAATCATATAGCATTCCTGTAACTTATAATCTATAACCTATGATTCTTGGCTTATCGTTCTCATAAGCCACCTATAATCGTTGGAGAACCAACACTATAAACCTTATCTGTAACTATGATTGTGGAAACATTCCTATAATCCTTGTATTCTAAACTGAATACATCTATAATCTCTTATAACTAAAGTAGGTTCTTAACTTAGTAAAGTCGTCTGCATTTCCTAAGAGTTATCAACTCACGTGCAAGGAATCTATCCATTAAATCCTTGCACTCATACCATGATTCACGTTTTCCTATCAAAGGATTCGACATATCGTTATCATATGCCGCTCTTAAAGCTTTCCTATTCATATAACCATTGTTCTCGTATTTCCCATGCCTTGCGTATTCCTTGCTCCTATAATCTTTCAACCATTGGAAGCCTTTTTGGATGGGTTAAAATGGTGGATAATGTTTCTAAAATGTTTCTGGAGAAAACGGGAGTGAAAAACCATGCCCACGCGCACCAGAATGCCCAAAACAGCAAAGCTGTCAAGTGCTGTCCTGATGCTGTCGCTATAGCCACGGCCTGTCGCTACAGCGACTGTAGGTAAAAGTCTGAAAAAAAGCACTGCTCGCTTGTAGCGACGGCTGGTCGCTTGAAGCGACCGTAGGCAGAAATAAAAGTTGTCTGGTCGCTGTAGCGACGGCTGGTCGCTGTAGCGACCATGACAGGTCAAAACTTGTTAAAAATCATGTTTTTCCACCATTTTTGCTCAATCCAAGTTACCCAAGCATCCCAAACATGCTAGGGATGATTTTCTATTACAAATTGATAGTTTAAAACGTATATGAGCAAGGAATTAGCAAGAAAAAGGAATTAGGGTAAAAACACTATAAAACTAGCATATGAAGAAATTCTCTATAAATCTCTCAAAGAGGGGTTCTAAAACCCCAAGGGAGCTCACCTCAATCTTGCTTGGTGCTGGCTTAGCTTGCTTTCCAACTTCCTCAAAACCCTAGCTCTTAACTCTTTCCTTTCTTCTTGTTTTCTTTAATTTTCCTCTTGCTCCAATCTTCCCAAAAGCCATGCTTGCTTGGTTTGTCTAAAGATTGAGTATTGGAAGATGAAGTTTTGTTGATTAGTGGAGAAGAAGAAGAAATGGCGTGAGAGAAGAAGAAGAATGGAAAGAGAATGAAAAATGGAACAAATATCTTCTTTCTCATATAAATAAACCCTTCCTTCCCTATAATTACGAAAATGCCATTGCTTCATTTAAATTGTCTCTAAAGCTTCGTCTCAATACTGATAAATATCCAAGTGTTAAGCGGGATATTACAGCTCATCTTCCATATTTTGGATTTTCCCCTTGTACTGAGAAGTGGGTTTTCGAGAAATTCGTAACTGGGTTCGTCAATTCATCTTCCTGCCTTTTTCTTATCCTGCTCTTCCTTGTTTGATTCTTGTAGGTTTGGGAATACCAAAATGTTTGAATCTTATACGGTTTCAAGCAACTCATTTTCGTCTGAATCCTGGATGTAGGTTTCATGGCTATGGCTTATACAAGTATTTATTTTGTGAAGTAACTATATTTTTTGCTGCACTCGGGAAATTGCTTATCAATCAATTATTATTCTGTTTGATTTTTTCAATTACTGGGTAGAAAGAATTGTAGTTTCTTTAATTGGTTTGATGAAGAAATGGCAGAGCTTGCAAATGAGGTTATTTTGTCTCGAATGAAGAGGATTGATGAATTGAAGAAAAAGGATTGTGCATCGAAGAAAACTGACGATTAATTGAAGTTCAAGTTGAAGTTTTTTAGGGGTTTATTTGCATTTTCATGGGTTGTTTATTGTTGTACTATTGATCATTATAATGATGAAGTAACTACATGAGTTATGTGTAAGAATTAAGTTAGGTCTATTGTAAGTGCTTAGTTATGTTTAGGCTGTAGTGATGCAAGTGTTAAGGTGATGTCAGTTTGAATGAAAATGGCTTTAGTTGCCATATGTAATTGTGTGATTTTAGTTAAATGAAAGAAGTTGTGTTTGGCATTTCAAACTGTAACTTGTGTTTGCTATATGTATGTGTTTGTATTAAACCAGAATTTTAGACATCAATTAGACACAATTAAATAAGTTTTTATATATGATTAAGCCAGATTTTGACATGTTTAAACCAGAATGTTAAAGATGCATCCAACCAGAATTTTATACATGATTAAAACCAGAATTTGAAACGATTAAACAAGAATTTTAGAATTGCATCAAAACAGAATCTTATACACATGATTAAACCACAATTATATAGATCAAACTAGAGTAATGGCGTAATGAAAACCATAATTACATCAGTTCTACCAATATTAGTGACTTGATTAAAACCAGAATTACATTGAGTCTGCTATATTAGTGGCTTGATATAAAAAACCAAAATTACATCAAGCAAAATGAACATTCCAAAATGGCATAATTCAAGTCTGCATAATACTTTGGACAAAAAGACATTAAAATTCAAAGCAAAATATCATTCAAAACAACAACATAACATCTTCTAATTATCAGCTTGTGATCCTTGGCTTTGGGGAGCTTGTGAGCATTGGGATAAAACACTTGGGACATATAACACAGTAGCAGCGGTTGTCTTTGTCTTTTTCTTCTGTTTTTTCGATCTTGGACAGATGGCTCGACAGTAGTAGGTCCTTGCACAGATGGCCCGACACTAGCAGCAGTTGTCTTTGCCTTTTTCTGTTTATTCCCACCTTTTGGAATCTCCCTATCAGCTGCACTTTTACCCTTACAAGTCCTTTTATTGTGACCAGATTTCCCACATTTTTTACATATAACTGTTGATAATTGTCTTGGTAGTAATTTAGGATCCCTTGGCTCATCACTAAATCTGTTCCTTTTTTTCTTCGGTCTTCCCGGTGCCCTTCTCATAACAGGTGGATTTATGGGCTCACCGTTTGAAGCAGGCCACAATTTAGGTCCATTGGACGGCATGATAATATGAGAATAAGTAGACATAAACCGAGTTTTCCTGAAACAAAGAATTATAAAATCAATAACACGCCTTTAAAAAAATAACATAAATTGATATAATATAATGGTATACCTATAGAAAGAAGATACATAATCTTCGGGCTGAACTTTATTATGCCAGATGCAGAGAATTACATGACAGCATGGTATCCCAGTCAAGTCCCAATTACGACAAGCACAAGTCCTTTGATGTAAATCAACTGCATAGGTGTCAATACCATTTGAGACACTAAACTTTGTCATCTCAAGGTCACCATGCCAAGTTGCTAACCATCCTGCTGTAGCCCTTTTGTTTTTTTTCCAAAATCTCTTGAATTTTTGGGCAAACATTACCATTGTATCTTTCTATCATTTGTCTTTGATTCACAATCCTTACTGTGATGTAATGTTTCAATCCTTCAAGCAAAGTAATGATGGGCTTATCTCTAATCTCCAACACAGCCCTGTTGAAAGCCTCACACATATTATTAACTTGTAGGTCACTTTTCGTATTAGTGCTAAAAGCTGACCTACTCCACTTGGAAGGTGGATATTTCATTATATCGTTATATGCTTCCTCTCTAATATCCTTCATTCTTTGCATGGCTCTATTCCAATCTTGAACCGTTGTAGCTCTTGCAGCCAACCAAAGAACCTCCTTCATATGTGCTCCTGGATGCCTTTTCTTCCAATTCCCATATAAATGCTTAACACATAATCTGTGTTCCACATGTTCACCTAATTCTTTAATAACAGGTACCAATCCCTAGAAAAATGCATAACACATTAGTCAAACCAAAATACATAGATAAATATTATAAGAATTGATTAAGTGATACCTTTTGTTCGTCTGAAATGAAAGCATATTGCCTAGGCTGGATGTTATACAAGTCTTCCAATAAAAGATCAACAAACCATTTCCATGAATCTTTATTTTCCGCTTCTACAACAGCATATGCAATGGGAATCATCTTATTATTCCCATCTTTACCTACTGCAGCCATTAACTGACCCCAATGCTCGCCTTTCAAGAAACAGGCATCCAAACCAATTAAAGGTCTGCATGTATATGCAAATGCCGCCTTACAAGCCTCTAAACAAACATATATCCTCTCAAAGACCGGACCAACATCAGTCATACCGCACTTGATAATCACCGTGCTATTAGGATTAGATCTCCTTAACTCCTCAGCATAACTCCTCAAGTGCAAATACTGCTCACTTTCAGCCCCTTGTATATATTCTATTGCCCTTTTCTTGGCTCTGTATGCTTGAAATGTGTTTATCTTCACCCTCCATCTGTCAAAGGCTTCATCAACTAACCCACTGGGTTTCATGTCAGGTGTATGTCTTAACATAGGAATAAAGTTTTTTGCAAGCCACTCAGTCTTTGCTTGTTTGTTGCTAGGTGTTCCAGGACACGAGTGCTTATCATTCAAGGTAACTATTTGCCAACACTGGCTTGCACTTCTTTTACTAATTCTCATATAAAATGGACAGACAGACATACACTTTATAACCATTCTCTTAGCATCATTCTTTATGAAGCGAAGGTTTGTCTTAGTCTCCATGGCGTGATCTTTAATTGCATCCCTAGCGAGCACCTTCGAAGAAAATTGCAGTCCCACCTCAAACTTTACAGGATCTCCTCTTTCAGGACATTTGAATTTGGGAAACTTTCTCACATCATCCTCGTCATCTTCACTTTCAGCCGGAGTTTCCAATTCACTGTCATTTTCTTCAAACTCATCTGGTGGTGTATTTCTAGGAACAACATATGGATTATGCTCACCAAATGTCTCAGTTGGTAATTCATTAGTCCAATCCCAATCGTTATCAACCAAATCCGCATCAAAATCATAACTATCTTCATCAGAATTTGCAACGTAATCTTCATCATCTTCAGAAACATATCCTCCATCTTCTTCATTTACAGCACCAAATCCACCTTCATCACCAAGTGCTTCACCAACTCCACCCCCATGCTCAACATAAACATCAACAAAATTGTATCCTTTTACATCTTCACCTAATTTTAATACATCTGCATCACTATTGAGTGGTCTTAGTCCACGAGCAAGTGAATACTTTGGATGAAGGTACCACAAGCATTTGAAGTTCACATAGCCCAAAGATTGAACCATGTTCAATATGTCTGTATAGTATCCCCAGTCTACACCAATACTGTAATTTATCTCATCCACTTGACCATTGACATACATCTTCACTGGGTTAGTTACAATAGTACCCCCATGGAAAAATCGTAATTTCACATTATGAACTTCAGCTACCCTGTAGAAAGGTGGACCACAACATTAAACAAAATCACAAAATTGCTTTGCTAAATGTGATATGTACCCCAATATTTAACCCAAATAAAGTATACATTCACTACATAAAGTGAGACACAACAACAACTCAGTCAAACCATGAATGGACCAAACCAATAAACACAAATAAAATAACAAAATTAACTTAGAAAATCATGTGAAGTGGACCACAAAACAATAAAGCCTTACAACTAAAGGAAAATCAATAAAGAAACTTGAAGAACTTTACAAATACATAAAGACTTATATTCAAAACTCATCAATAGTGACAAAATACATACCTAAGACAGGATTTTCGCTTATCATCCCGATTGTCGCTCTGTGTCGTGTGTTTGCTTTCCATAGCAACTCAAGAACTCAAGAAAGATTAATCGATGATGGAAGTATGATGGAAAACCTGAATGTTAACGAAAACAATTGAATCAACGAAGGATGGTGAAACGATGGTCCATGAAGAAATGAAGGTGGAAGACGAAAGAAAAGGGGGTTAGGGTTCCCCTTTAGAGGAATGCGAAAATGGAGGAGAATCGAAGAACCTAAAGAGAAATTCGATTATGGAGGTTGATAACAGATTGAAGATGGACAGTTTAGTATTAGGGTTTTTGGTTCATACCTCACGATTTATCCCTTTTTGTTTTTCTGTAAATAATAAATTCAATTTAATATTAGACTGTTTTTTGAATTATAATTTTTGAATTATATTGTTTGATAAATAATAATAGTTTAATGATGTGGAAAATAGGTTTTTAAAAAAAATGCCACATCAACACATTGTTTGCCATGTCAGCGTGTTTGGAGAGCCAAAATGGGGGTGAGGACAAAACTGCAACAAAAGTAAAAATTGGGGGACAAAAACGTTTGATTTAAAAATAGGGGGACTATTTTCATGAGAAAGACAAAATAGGGGGACCAAAAGTGCAATTAAGTCAAAATATTAATAAATATACATATGCACAAGACATCATCAAATGACATCACCGACCCTTTCTATCCAAAAAAGACATCACGGGCCCTTGTCAAATTAGAAATAAATAAATCAAATTACAGACTTACAACATGTGTTTTTTTCTAACAAAAAGTTATAACATGTGTTAAACATTAACACTTGGCTTCAAATGGAGAAAGGCCAAAGTTAGATGGGTGGTATTTCCTAAGAGAATGGAGATTTGAGTAATGATATTTGTTGAATGTTTTGTGATAACTTTTTACGCGACCTTCTTTTTTCTTTTTCTTATGGCCAAAAACAATTAAGAACATAATATGAATATGAAAGAGAAAGTTGTTACAAAATAGGAGAAATACTTGCATGAAAACGCACCTAAGAGTTAATTTTTAGGAACAACCAATTAAAACACTACGGTACATTAAAAATTGAAAAAAAATATTAAATTAAAAAATGGAAACCGTTTCAATTTCTCTCTCTTTCATCAACCATTTTTTCTGCAATGGTGGTCTATTAACAAAGACCCAATCTATTCTTCACAGAATTATAGCTCTCATTTACTTCCACGGCAAATCAATCTTGTCTTTAAGTATGAAAAAACTGATGTTTTTTTTTAGCAAAAAGGGTCTATAAGTCTCAACAAAAAAAAAACAAACCAATTTTAGAACCACGATATACTGTAATTATAGCAATGTTAAAGTTGATTATAGCAATAGAATAATGTGTGTGGAATGAAAAGTGTGTCACGTAGAAAGTATTGTGTATTAAAAAAATCACATGTAATAAAAAAAATTCAGACACAGTATTTACTATTTAGGTGTGCAGATAGATGGGAATGGTTTATTATGATGTGAACTGTTATTTTTTCAGTTTGATTTAAGGATAGATTCAATAGGAAATAGGAAGAAGATGACTATCTGATGTCAATAGTAAGAAGAAAAAAATGGTTGATAGAAAGAGAGAGAAAAGAAACGGTTTGCATTTTTTAATTTAATATATTTTTTTAATTTTTAATGTGTTGTAGCGTTTTAATTGGTTGTTCCTAAAAATTAGCTCTTAAGTTCGTTTTCATGCAAGTATTTCTCCAAAATAGTTATACAAATATAATTTCTCTAGAGATTTAGCAAACCCTTTCTCTAAGTCAGAAATTGAAGAGGCGGTACGTAGTGTGGTGGTAACAAACATTCGGGATCATGCACATGTTCAATTTTGCTTTTGTGAAGTTCTTTAGGCACATTTTGAAAGGAGAGGTTAGGATCATGTTTGATCAATGTCACGGTAATGCTACTTTACCAAACAATTTTATCTCCTACTTTGTTAGGTTGATGTTGAAGGTGGCCTCCCCATTCATTGACGAATTTTCAGCCAATATCTCTTCTTGTTTGTTTATACAAATTAATATCAACAATGTTGACAGCAAGATTAGCTCGGGTTATGAATACGGTGGTTGCTGCCACTCAATTGACTTTTATCAATGGAAGAAATTTGGTTGATGGGGGTGATGGTGGTCTATGAGATTATTGAAATGGCGAAGAAAACAGGTTAGAAATATTTAGTCTTTAAAGTAGATTTTGAAAAGGCGTATAACTTAGTCGATTTGCGGTCTCAAGATACATGCTTGGTAGGCTTGGTTATAGTAATAAATGAATTAAGTGGACTTGTGCTTGTGTTTTTGTGGGGAAGATGTCAGCTAATAGAAGCCAATCAACTGAAATTAATATTCAAAGAGGTCTAAAATATGGCGATCTGCTAGCGTCATTTTTATTCTTGTTGGTTGTTGAGGGGTTAGTGGCTTGTTGAAAAATGTTGTGGTGGGAAAACTTTTTTACGGGTTCAGAGTTGGTCAAAGGGTTATTTCTCATCTTCAATATGCAAATGATTCATTATGTTATGTGAAGCTTCTTTAGATAATATATGAACATTGAAGGCGATTTTTCGAGGTTTTGAGTTGGTCTTTGGATTGAAGGCCATTTTTTGGAAAAGTTGTACAGTAGATGTGAATGTGACTATGTGGTTTATGCAGATGGCGTGAATGTTCCTAAATTGTAGGAACGAGTTAGTTCCTTTCAAGTACTTTGGTCTCTCGATAAGGGTGAATCCATAGGGTATTTATACAAGGGAACTAGGATTAGAACAACTCCGTCTGAGATTAGGCTTATGAACAATTGAGACTTTAATCTTGGGGGTCAGATAGGGTTTCTCAATTTAGTATTGAAACCCATTCCTATTTTTATCGTTCCATTATGATGATGTCGGTTCAAGCCTGGAAGAAGGTGGTGCAGATTCAAAGGGAGTTTCTATTGGGGGTAGTGAGAGGAAGATTAGTTGGGTAAGTTGGGAGTTGGTGTGTCAATCAAATAGAAATGAAGGCATAGGAGTGAGAGATGTAATAGAGATTAATTTAAGTCTTCTTGCTAAGTGGAGATGTGGGGTTTCTTCAAAGTGACTTGTAGTACCCTAATTTTGTCCTAAGCATTTTAAAACAAAAAATCAAAAAAATCAAAGAGGGGAAAAAGTCAAAAGTCAACAAAAGTCAACAGAAAAGTCAACATTTCAAAAATGATGACTTCGCACTGCGAAGTTCACTTCGCACTGCGAAGTCTGCGATTTTTCTGCAGATTTTTGGTTTCTTTGATTTAATTCCAGAATTTGTTGCATATCATTTCCATAATTATTTTAAGTAGCATTCATGGCTAATTGGGCCAAGCAAAGCCAGAATTGAAGGACTTGCCATTAATGCCAAGGTTGGAAGCTTTTTCTTCCAACCTAGCATGTGACAAGCAAGTGGGCTTGCCCTTGGGCAGCTCTAGTCCCTCCCATGTGACCTGCTAACCACCACAAGGTTGCCAGCCACCTGCTTGAGGACTTTCCTCCTGCTTGCTCCCCCCAAAACCAGTCAAACCAGCTGGATTTTTCACTTGAAAAGCCATGAGTGCCTACTCTGTTTTTGCAGCAGCTTTTCACCCCTCACACCAGCCATAGGTAGCCTTTTTCATCCCTCAATCTCTGCACATCACAGTGCACGTTTTCATTGATCAACCATTGAGATTGCAAGGATTGATCCCCAAGCATTAGCCAATTGCAATTCAGCTTTGTTCTTCATCATTACCTTCTAGAATTGGTTGAATTTGTGGCTGAAATCAGGCTGAGTCTTGCCCCTTGGGGCAAGGCAAGGTTGCCTCTATCCATTAGCATTTAATGCAAAAGGATCCAGCTTGATCTTAGCCACAAATCAGCTGAATTTTAGGATTTTGTAATGATGAAAAAGATTTGGTTTTGGCCTATAAATAGAAGGCAATGCCCAAGGGAACAAACACAATTAACAACAGCATTTCAAGAGCAGAAACTCTACTCATTTTAGCCTACAAACCTCCACAAATAACCAGAAAAAATCAATCCAACACCAAGCTTTCCAAAGTTCCAAAACCATCACCAATATCAAAAACCATTGTGAAAGCCTTCAACCAAATCAAATCAAGTGCAGCTGGAGCTTTGCTAAGGAGTTCTGTAAGTTTCTAAGGCTTTATCTTGCATTTACAATTGTGTTTGCATAGCTATTTTTGGTTCAAAACCATTTGATTCTAAAAAACCCCTTTTGAATTTCAAAGAAATCCCAAGGTTTTCAAAACATCAAAACTGGTTTGTCCAGCCTTTTTCACCCCAAAAACTCAAAGTTTTTCACCCACCTATAAGGTCCTGAGTGTGTTCAGAAGTTGTTTCTGAACAAAAGTTCAGAAACAGCTTCTGAACCCAAAATTTCGCATGCTTCGCAGTGCGAAGTCATGGTCGCAGTGCGACCATGACAGAACTCAGAATCTGAGTTTTTGTGTCAAAATGACCAATTTTTGAGGTTCTAGCCCCAGAGCTCAGAACCTAAGAGTTTTTAAGCCCATGTTCTTCAAACCATAACAAGGATTTTGCATAATTTTGACAAAATCACAAGTTCGTATGACCATTTTGTGGATAACTTGCAAAACAAGTTATGTTCCCAAATTTTCAAAACCACATGAACAAACAAGCTATGTTCATCATTTCAATCAAAACTTGAACAATGGATATTGTTCATGATTTTCAAAACTCAAACATGAACATACGCCGAATATGTTCGCATTTTCGCAAAATGAGACGAACTTGTGCGTTTTCTAGCAAATTTGTTAAACCTTCCCATTTTGGGTTTTCAAACCAAATGTTTTGACATACCTTGGGATTTCTAAAGGATTCAACCCAAAAACATGAATGAAAAAGGGATGGTGTGACGTATGTCTCTCCATCGCCCCGATTGTACGAATGCGTGACGTATGTCTCGTCGCTCGGACAATCGTCATTCCTTTTTTCAATATGTACAACCCTAACCAAACCAAAGCTTGGCCCCTTGTGGTCAATCCAAACCTTTTGGTCCCCCGTGGCCATTAGACTCACCCCCCGACTCGTTTGAGTCCACTCGGTCAATGATTGACTTGTATGAGTCCATTGTACCTCTCTTGGTCCCATAGCGGCCAATTCCAACCCTTTACCCTAACGGACGTACCTTTTAACAATTCTAATGCGATTCACGAACAAACGCTTAATAAGTCTCCCAAGCGCGAGCATACAAGCTATACGCTTAATAAGTCTCCAAGCGCGAGCATACAAGCTACGTTTTAATCGCAAGAATTCGGTTAAAACATCGTCCAATTAAAATCAACCAACACATGTACGTTTTTCTACCAAAGAACTACGTACGCTTTGAATTCTCCGACTACCGGGAGATACGTAGGAGCAAGATCGACATCTTGTCAAGCGCAATAATAAAAACCTTTTTTTTTTCCCTTCTTTTCTTTCGTTTGTTTTTATCTCTTTCTCCCCCCCTTTTTATTATATTTTTAACATAAATGAACATGCGCGCAAAGTATTTAAAAAAACAATTCAAGCTTTAACCAAATAGAAGGTTCCCGTTGAGTACAACGGACGTGAGGGGTGCTAATACCTTCCCCTTGCGTAATCGACTCCCGAACCCGACAATGGTTGCGATGACCAAATCCTTATCCTCATCGTCAAAGGGTTTTATTATCGTTTCCCTTTAAACAAAAAAAAAACTTAAGGGTTTATCAACGTTCCCTTTACACAAAAACTTTGGTGGCGGCTTCACAAAGGCCCTCCGAGCGTTTGCGAACGACCTCGGAGGATTTGCGCGTCTTTTTCCCGAGGAAAAAAACGAGGTGCGCACAGCTGGCGACTTCACTGGGGACGCTGTTCCCACTAGCGAGTCAAGCCTAACCTATTTGGTTTAAAGCCAATTGTTTTATTTTCTTTGCACGCCATGTTATTTTATTTTTTTCATACATGTTATATTATGTTTATATTTGCTTTATCCGCTTTATATTCATATCATATATATCAAATGCGGGGGTTACTTGAGTGATGTTACTCCACATTGTTCGGGTTAATGCCGGACGTGTGAGGCTCTCTACCCGAGCTTGAGAAAAAAACTAAGTTAGAAGGAGGTTGTGTGCGGAAGCCCGCGTCGACGTATGTCCGTGAGGTAGGATGTCCAACCCCGCTTAGATGAGATTTTCGCGTGGAATTAATTGAAGTCATGTCGACGTATGTCCATAGACAACCCTAATTCCATGTGAGGTCTATGACTCTAAGGACCTCTTCTTAGGAGATTTCACAACTTAGAGCCTACATGTGAGGATGGGGGGAAGTTCCGAACCTTCATAAACCATACCCTTGCATAACATTTGCATTCATGAAAGTAATTTTCGCATCGTTTTGCTTTATAGGAGTTTAAAAAGAACGAACAAATATTAGCAAAAAAGAAATATGGATTCCGGGAACAAGAATACGCTCGCTTTCAAAATTAAAGCTCCTAGGGTGGAAAGTTTATTAGCTCTAAGCAAGAGGCTCTCTTCGGTCCACAAGAACATCTTCGAGGCAAGCTATGGGCTAATCCTTGATCTTCTACCCGTAAGAATAGATTCAACGGCCTTAACCACTTTGGCGCAATTTTTCGACCCACCTCTACGGTGCTTCACCTTTCAAGACTTCCAACTAGCGCCAACTTTGGAAGAGTTTGAGAAGATTTTGGGTTGTAGCATGAAAGGTCATGAACTCTATCTCGGTCCGGGAAAGGATCCCACATTTGAAGCCATCGCCGAATCCTTATACCTCGACACCCAAGAAGTGGCATCTAACTTGGAAGTTAGAGGAAACCTTAAGGGATTTTCAAGAAAGTTTTTGGAAGCCAAAGCTCGGGATTTACTAGCCAACAAAGAGGTAATGGCTTTCAACGCCATCTTAGCCCTCTTAGTTTACGGGATTGTCTTATTCCCCAACATGGATGATTTCGTAGACTTTCCGGCTCTAGAGGTGTTTATGACTAAAAATCCAGTTCCTACAATCTTAGCGGATTTTTATCATACCCTCTACTCAAGGCATGAACAAGCAAGGGGACGCAAAATTACTTGTTGCACTCCCGTGGTGCAAATTTGGATGATGTCCCACATGCCAAGAAACCGAGACTTTGTGGAAAACCGGGCCAAGCTCAAATGGTCGCAACGGATGACAACCCTCGCCGAGAAGGACATCCATTGGTTTTCACCAAACTTAGAGGACCCGGAAATTATCCTCAGCTGCGGGGACTTCCCCAACGTACCCCTCATTGGTACTAAGGGATGCATTAATTACAACCCGGTCCTCTCTCTCCGACAACTAGGTTTTTCAATGGAAGATAAACCTAATGACCTTTTGTTGGAAGCTTTCTACTTAAGGGAAGGCGATCAAGACCCGGCATTGCTAGAGAGAATCCGGGGAGCATGGAGCCAAGTACGCAAGGGAAGGGTCGGCAAGAGAAACTGTGTCGCCAAACCCCTTTATACTCAATGGGTGAAGGAGAGGGTCAAAGCAATCAAGTTACCCTTCGTGGTCATAAACCCTCCAAAATCTCCTACACCTAAACCTATTGCAATCATTCCCAACAAAGAAGTGGAGGACCTCAAGGCTAAAATTCAAGAACTCCAAAACAAAAACGGAGACTTAGAATTGAAGCACCTCCAAGCTTTAGGAGAAATTACTAGGACGAAGAGAGATCGTGATGAAGTATCGCATTCTCTCCTAGTATGCCAAAAACGGCTAAGAACCTCCGAAGGGAAAAGGGATTGGATAGGAGGCGGCTTGGTTAGTGTGGATGCTAACCTTGTGGCCAAGGACGAAGAGTTGGAAAGAATTCTACATTCCAACCAAGAGCTCAAGAAGTTTGGCGAACTAGCCATCGAAGCTCAACGGAAATGGAGGTTGAAATTCCAAGAGAAAAATCAACAGCTCCAAGAAGTAGTGAAAGACTACAAAGAGCAGCTTCAAGCCGAACGCGTCCAGCGGCAAAGACATGAGAGTCTCTCTCATCAAGGGAGGCTAAAGTGCAATCATCTCGAAGAAGACATCAAGAAATTCGAAGAGTACTTCGACAAGATTGCAAGAGCTCATGGGGACCACATTGCACAACTACACGATGAAATTAGAAGTGCAAGAGTCAAGCTAGACCAGCGCAAGGAAGTAATTGAGTATGTATGGCAAGACGCCACCCGATTAAGTGAGGATTTCATTAAATTGGTTGCATTCTCAAATTTGGTAATCACCCAACTTCCAAAGAAGCTAGCGGAGGCCGAGATGGTCATGCCCTACTTTGTCATCCCTATGGAGATCCAAAAGTTTATGAAGTTCTGCAAGGACACCATAGATTTCTATAGGGAGGAGATGAGCAAAGCCGAGAAGCGAGCGGCTATTTGATTTGTAATAGCATTAGTTACACTTTGTAAACAAATGTTATTTAATCAAATATATTTTGAAGTATAATCAATTGCCCGGTCTTTAATATTTCGAATTTGCTAATATTAATCTTGCACCTTTAAACTCCATAAAGCAAAATAAAAAAAAACGCATATTTTGCATACTCATAGCATACATGCATCCACATGCATCTTCATGCATTTTTCAAAAAAAAAAAAACTCATTCATTCCCATTCAAACAGTTCAAAGCAATCATAGCCCGAAAACCCCGAAAGCCCTCGGTCCAAGAACCAGATATTCAACACTCGTACGGAACACGAGCTAACAAACAAAGGATCATGGACAATTTGGAACAAACTCAAGCGGCTTTGAGAGAAGAGGTTGATGGAATGAAGGGAAAGATGGATCAGATGCTAGAGTTAATGCAAGCTCTATCGGCACGAGAAAGCCACCCTCGCCCAACAACGGATGCATCCAATGTGCAATGGCCTCCTTATGGTTTACCTCTGAACTATACCCCACCCTTCGAAAATGAGGGTCAAGGACCACCTCCACCACCGCTCACAATCCCCGTAAGAAATGAAGAGCGTCGTCCTCAAGGAACTTCCACTACTCAGCATGAAGTAATTCCCCATGATGTGGAAAATAGCCAGCTAAGGCAATCTGCTCCCGACACCACCCACCAGGACAATGATACCACCCAAATGTATCGAGTTTTGGAAGAAAGGTTGAAAGCTGTCGAAGGATTCAGTTCATACGGCGCCCACAATGCTTTGGACATGTGCCTAGTGCCCGACGTAGTGATTCCTCCGAAGTTCAAAGCACCGGACTTCGAGAAATACAAAGGAATTCAATGCCCTCGGAATCATCTAAGGATGTTCTGTAGGAAGATGGCAGCCTACGCAATGAACGAGAAACTCATGGTGCATGTGTTTCAAGATAGTTTAAGCGGAGCGTCCTTGGATTGGTACATGCAGCTCGAGCGTACTCATGTCCAAACTTGGAAGGATCTAGCCGATGCCTTCCTAAAGCAATACAAATATAATTTGGACATGGCTCCAAATAGGATGCAACTACAAAACCTCCTACAAAGAAGCAACGAGTCCTTCAAGGAGTACGCTCAGCGGTGGAGAGAACTAGCTTCTCGTGTGCAACCACCACTATTGGAAAGAGAACTTGTCGACACCTTTATGGGCACACTTCAAGGCCCATATTACGACAAGATGATTGGAAGCACGTCTGCCGGTTTCTCCGATTTAGTCATGGTCGGCGAAAGAATAGAAGACGGAGTGAAGAGAGGAAAAATCCAAGGCTCTCTAGAAGCTCAAAGTGGAGCTAGAAAGCCCCCCAGCAACTTTCACAAAAAGAAAGAGGGGGAGACAAATGCCGTTCTAATGGGACCATCCTACCCACCACCAAATCAAATGCCTCACTACCACTATCCTTATGTGGCAGCAGCAACAGCTCAAGGGCGTTACTCACCTCAAGTGATTCCCGCAAATCCACGTCGACAACCAGTAGTGTTGCCACAGCAAAATCAACAGCAACAGCAACAAGGCGGGTACCCATCAAAGAATCAAGCGAGCTCAAGGAACAGTTATTTTAATAGGCAGTTTGATCCTGTACCTATGTCTTATGGTCAAATCTTGCCATACCTAATCCAAAAGGGTATGGTTGAAACAAGACTACTACCACCAATGTCGCCACCATATCCACAGTGGTACGACGCCAACGCCAAATGTGATTTCCACGCAGGATCCGTGGGGCACAATGTCGAAAACTGTAGAGTTTTCAAACACAAGGTGCAGGATCTTATTGACAAGAAGCTGTTATCCTTCAAAGAGGAGAACTCCAATGTGAAGAACAACCCATTGCCGGGGCATGCGGGTCCCTCTGTAAATGCGGTGGAGGAACAAGAGGACTTTGGTCCAGTCAAAAGGGTATCCAATGTTAAGACTCCCCTGTCAACCATAAGGGAGCGTTTAACCGGCTTTGGATTATTCGAGGAAATGCACGCCAACTGCGAAGCCTGCAAGGTCAACCCGAATGAGTGCAAAGAGTTGAAGAGCTGTCTTCAAGAGTTAATGGACCAAGGTTGGATCCAAATTGGCTATATAAAGGATGGCACGGACGTTGCTACCTTAGAGTCTAATGGCCCAAAACCTCTCGAGATCCCATACCAAAGGAGAGAGGTACCAATGCCAATACAACCCATAACATTCCACGTACCTGCACCCTTCTCTTTCAAAAGCACAAAGAGGGTACCATGGAATTACCAACCTGTGGCCTACGTGGAAGGAAAACCACTAGCCAAAATTGAGCCCAGCATCACTAACATTACCGGTGTTGGAGGAATGACCAGAAGCGGTAGAGTCTTCGCTCCGAAAGAACTCGGGAAGACGCCAGCCGTACTACCAAGAGAACCGCTCAAAGAAAAGAGCGTGGAGGAAGAAGAGAACCAAGCGGGGCCTTCTCAAAGGACAATCCCACAAAAAGAGGCCGAAGAGTTCCTAAGGATAATCCAAAAGAGCGAGTATAAAATCATTGACCAGCTAGGTCAAACTCCCTCCAAGATCTCCATGTTATCCTTACTACTAAGCTCGGAAGCACACCGAGAAACACTACTGCGGATCCTCAGTGAGGCACATGTCACCAAGGACATTCCGGTGGACCAATTCGACGGGATAGTCGGAAATATTACCTCAAGTAGGTACTTGGGTTTCAATGGCGATGAGCTACCCGACGATGGGCACATTCATAACCGCGCCTTACATATCTCCGTAAAATGCATGGACCACATCCTCTCAAGAGTGCTAGTGGACACGGGGTCGTCATTGAATGTCATGCCCAAGACTACCCTCCTCAAATTATCATGTGAAGGGACCGTAATGAAGCCCAGCGCCTTGGTCGTGAAAGCTTTCGATGGGTCAAGAAGAGCCGTTATAGGGGAGATCGACTTACCGGTCCAAATCGGACCTAAGGTTTTCACCATAACCTTCCAAGTCATGGATATTAATCCAACATACAGTTGTCTTCTCGGACGACCATGGATCCATGCGGCCAGAGCTATTACCTCTACCCTGCACCAGAAGCTGAAGTTCATCATTGATAACCAAATGATTGTAGTTTTCGGGCAAGAGGACATGATGGTAAGCCATCTCTCATCTTTCCGTTACATAGAAACGGATGAAGAAGCTGTGGACGTCCCATTCCAGTCTTTGGAAGTGGCGAATGTCGTGACATTGAGCTCGAAGCCCAAGGAAGAGGCTAGGACAGCCATGTCATCATGGAGGGCGATAAGAGAGGCCCTAGAAGAAAGCCGACCCTCCGGATGGGGCAAGATAATGGACATACCGGAGAAGAAAAATCGCTTCGGGTTGGGGTATCATCCATCAGCCGAAACTTTCTCAAAGCCTCCAAAGCAAGGGATCCTCCCCATTTCGGAAACATTCATCAGTGCGGGGTTTATCCATGAAGAGCAAGTGGCTCTACTCGAAGACGTAGACGAAGACGTGCCTGATTTGGTGTACCGTTGCGCTTCGGATGAAGCTTTGAACAATTGGAGGGCTATCGCAATTCCCGAGATCATTACTAGGATCAAGTAATAAACCATGTTTGTTTGTTTTTTACTTTTTTTAAAAAAAAAAAATCATTTAGCTCTGCCCAAGGCAAATGATTAGTCGTGTGGGGCCCCCATGTTTTAAAAGTTATTTACAATCATGAATAAAAACACTCTTTTATGTTCATTTGAGTCTTTTTCTTTTTGCATTTGTTTTTAAAAAAAAATTTCTACAAAAAGCCTAAAAAAAATCATACTCATGCAGATCTACAAATCCACCCTCCAAAAACAACACTGCCTTAAACCCTTATGACTTCGATTGTCCGATTAATCAAACGGAAGATGATGAAGAGGACGATTATGAACCGCCTGAAGAATTGTCTAGACTTGCAAATCAAGGGGATAGGGTAATACAACCTCACCAAGAATCAGTTGAAAAGGTCAACTTGGGGACCGAAGAGGATAAGAAAGAGGTCAAGATAGGAGCCTCCCTGCACGAGGATGTGAAAGGAAAGTTGATTAAGCTTCTGCAAGAGTACGTGGACGTATTCGCTTGGTCGTATCAAGACATGCCAGGTTTAGACCCTAACATCGTTGTACACAAGCTGCCACTCAAGCCGGAATACCCGCCAGTGAAGCAGAAATTGAGAAGAACTCGACCCGATATGGCTCTCAAGATCAGAGAGGAGGTCAAAAAGCAATTCGATGCCGGCTTCTTAGCTGTAACCAAGTATCCAACATGGGTTGCCAACATTGTGCCAGTTCCGAAGAAAGATGGCAAGGTGAGAATGTGTGTGGATTATCGGGACTTGAATAGAGCAAGCCCAAAGGATGATTTCCCGCTACCGCACATCGACATATTAGTGGACAACACAGCCTAATTCTCAGTCTTTTCCTTTATGGATGGCTTCTCGGGATATAACCAAATCAAGATGGCTCCAGAGGACATGGAGAAAACTACATTCATCACCCCATGGGGGACATTCTGCTATAAGGTAATGCCTTTCGGATTAACAAATGCCGGGGCAACATACCAAAGAGCAATGGTGACTCTTTTCCACAACATGATCCATAAGGAAATTGAGGTCTACGTCGACGATATGATTGCCAAATCCCAAACGGAGGAGGATCATCTAGTCCATCTACAAAAGCTTTTCGAACGCCTAAGAAAATTCAAGCTGCGCTTAAATCCTAACAAGTGCACATTTGGCGTTAGATCCGGAAAGTTATTGGGCTTCATCGTCAGCCAGAGAGGCATTGAAGTGGATCCCGATAAGGTAAAGGCCATCCAAGAAATGCCAGCGCCAAATACCGAGAAAGAAGTCCGGGGTTTCTTAGGAAGATTGAACTACATCGCCAGGTTCATCTCACACATGACAGCTACCTGCGAACCAATCTTCAAACTACTAAGGAAAAACCAAGCCGTTCATTGGAATGAGGATTGCCAAGAAGCGTTTGACAAAATCAAACAATACCTGCAAGAACCACCAATTTTAATACCTCCGGTTCCGGGTAAACCCCTCATCTTATACCTAACCGTACTTGAAGGATCAATGGGTTGTGTGTTAGGACAACAAGATGAAACGGGAAGAAAAGAGCACGCAATCTACTACCTAAGCAAGAAGTTTACTGACTGTGAAACAAGGTATACTTCACTTGAAAAGACTTGCTGCGCTTTAGCATGGGCTGCTCGACGTCTAAGGCAATACATGTTGACCCATACAACTTGGTTGATATCGAAGATGGATCCCATCAAGTACATCTTCGAAAAGCCTGCCCTCACAGGGAAGATAGCCCGTTGGCAAATGTTGCTGTCTGAGTACGACATCCAATATGTTGCTCAAAAAGCCATCAAAGGGAGTGTTTTATCCGAGCACCTTGCTCACCAACCATTGGAGGATTATCAACCCATACAATTCGACTTCCCGGACGAAGATGTCATAGCTTTGAATGACGAAGAAGTCACAAGCGATGATGAAGGGCCAGAACCAGGAGCTCAATGGAAGCTCGCTTTCGACGGCGCCTCAAATGCCATGGGACACGGTATCGGAGCAGTTTTAATCTCCCCAAGAAATGGATACCAACCCTTCACAGCAAGGTTATGCTTTGACTGCACCAATAACATGGCAGAGTATGAAGCATGTATCCTAGGCCTCGAAGCAGCAATTGATCTAAGGATCAAAAACCTTGAAGTATACGGTGACTCAGCCTTAGTCATCTATCAAGTCAAAGGAGAATGGGAAACAAAACATCCCAATTTAATTCCCTACCGAGCCCGGGTTGTAGAATTGATCAAGCATTTTGATGAAATCAACTTCCACCACATACCTCGAGAAGAAAATCAGGTAGCAGATGCTTTGGCTACATTATCATCAATGTACCAAGTAAGTTCTTACAACGAGGCACCAATCATAAAGATGGATCGTAAAGACAAACCGGTTGTATGTGCAGCAGTCGAAGAAGGACTTGACAACAAACCTTGGTTCTACGACATCAAGCGATACCTCGAAGAGCAAGAGTATCCAGAAAATGTCTCGCACACCGACAAGAGGACCCTCAGAAGATTGGCATCTCAATTCTTCCTCAGTGGAAATACCCTCTACAAAAGAAATTATGACATGGTCCTGCTCAGATGTGTGGATAAACATGAAGCGGACATGCTCATCAAGGAAATCCACGAGGGATCTTTTGGAACCCATGCTAATGGGCATGCGATGGCAAAGAAAATCTTAAGGGCGGGCTATTATTGGTTAACCATGGAAGCTGATTGTTTCCACTACGCCAAGACTTGTCACAAGTGCCAGATTTACGCCGACAAGGTGCATGTACCACCAACTCCACTGAACGTCATGACTTCACCTTGGCCTTTCTCTATGTGGGGCATAGACATGATTGGAATGATCGAGCCCAAAGCGTCAAATGGACATTGCTTCATCCTTGTTGCCATCGACTACTTCACCAAATGGGTAGAAGCAGCTTCGTATGCGAACGTAACCAAACAAGTGGTAGCCCGATTCATCAAGAAGGAAATCATTTGCCGTTATGGTACTCCCCACAAAATCATCACCGATAATGGGGCAAACCTAAACAACAAGACAATGAAGGAGTTGTGCAAAGATTTCAAGATTGAGCACCATAATTCCTCCCCTTACCGACCAAAGATGAACGGTGCGGTAGAAGCAGCCAATAAGAACATAAAGAAGATCATCCAAAAGATGGTGACAACATATAAGGATTGGCATGAGATGCTTCCCTTTGCGCTACATGGCTACAGAACAGCCATTCACACTTCAACTGGGGCAACCCCCTTCTCCTTAGTATACGGTATGGAAGCTGTTCTCCCCGTAGAGGTGGAAATTCCTTCGTTAAGGGTCTTGATGGAAACCAAGCTAGAAGAAGCTGAATGGGTCCAAACAAGGTTCGACCAACTGAATCTCATAGAGGAGAAGCGTCTGACGGCAATATGTCACGGACAACTCTATCAAAGGAGGCTCAAGAGAGCATTCGACAAGAAGGTCCGTCCTCGAGAGTTCAAAGAAGGAGACCTAGTGCTCAAGAAGATATTACCTATCCACAAAGATCCCCGAGGGAAGTGGACTCCCAGCTATGATGGGCCGTACGTGGTAAAGAAAGCTTTCTCAGGCGGAGCCCTGATCATCACCACTATGGACGGAGAGGAGTTCCCACTCTCAATAAACTCCGATGCAGTCAAGAAGTATTATGCCTAAAGAAAAAGAAAAAAAGAAAAAAAGAAGAAAAAAGCTCGCTAAATCGAAAACCTGAAAGGGCGGTTTAGGCAATAGAGAGCGTCCTGCTAGATTGAAAACCTGAAAAGGCGGTCTAGGCAAAAATTAAGGACATCAAAAAAGGAAATACACCCCGGTGGATTGAAAACTCGAAAGAGCGGTCCAGGCAAAAGTTAGGGGTTAACAAAAAAGAAAGGCAATGACTGCAGCATCCAAGCTCCGGACAAGATTCAAGAGGAGAAGAATCGGTCTCTTCAGCATCTTCCAACAAACAAAAATCTCGAAGTCATAAGGAAATAGCATGTGTTGTGCCAAAACCAACATTTTCTTTTTTGCTTTATCTTGTCTTTCTCTATCTCACTTCTCACTTTGTGTATTTTTACCCATTCAAGAGGTCAAATCTGCATTGAATAAATTCCCTTTTTTTTTGTTATTTTATGTTCTCAGTAGCGCATAAGATTTTGTTTTATTCATGATGAAAATGCTTTAAAACATGGGAAATAAACAAAAGAATTTTCTTCCAAAAAAAAAAAGAGGAAACAACAAACAAACATTGCTTTATTTTGAATCTTCGTGAATTCTGAAAGAATTGCGGTAATTCCTACCAAAATATTGCACCAAAGGACTTATGCTACTTAGCAAAGGCAAGTGTGTAGCTCGCGGCACGCAGAGCGCAAAATCAACCCCCAAGGGTTAGGAGGAGCAAAATTCCCCAGTAAGCACCCTAAACATCCAAACACCAACCAAGGCTGGATATCGATCATGCTTCCAAAATGATCCTTATATCCCCATAAGCCAAACCTCATTGATATTCCCTAGGGAGTCTCAACCCCAAACAAAAGTCCAATCATTATTGGCAAACCCACACAAATCTTCGGGCTTAGGCTCGAACTACACCGGTTTTGATCCCATTTGGGTATGTAGGCAAAGGACCTCGTCCTTCCAAACCGACCGACCAACCAAAAACAAACAAAACACAAAAAGAGAGCCCAACTATCATTGGCACAACCACAAACAAGACCGACTTTGCTCGGCACCCAACCAGCATCATTTCATTTTTCATTCATGCATGCATATTCAAATCATTCATACACATGCACTTCATTTCATAAAACATGCATCCTCAACAAGGATTCTTCAGTGAGTATCACATATTCACCAACATCCATCAAACATTCAACCAGGGGCACCTATTTAGGGTAAGACCGCAGCTCGTTAGGAATCGACATCTAGAAGCAGTACCTAGATAAGATCACCTACCTCAACGTTCTACCTCTAGTGACATCCTAGAGTAGATCACCTCCATCTTAGGAATCGACATCTAGAAGCAGTACCTAGATAAGATCACCTACCTCAACGTTCTACCTCTAGTGACATCCTAGAGTAGATCACCTCCATCTTAGGTATCGACCTCTAGTGACATCCTAGAGTAGATCACCTCCATCTTAGGTATCGACCTCTAGTGACATCCTAGAGTAGATCACCTCCATCTTAGGTATCGACCTCTAGTGACATCCTAGAATAGATCACCTCCATCAATGTTCGACCTCTAGTGACATCCTAGAGTAGATCACTTCTATCAATGTTCCAACCTCTAGTGACAGTGCCTAGAGTAAATCACCATCCTCAGGAATCGACTTCTAGTGACAGTACCTAGATAAGATTACCTTCATCCCCCAGTGGATCTACCTCCAGTGTTAGCAGCTGGATACGATCAACCTTTTCCAACCATTGCATTTGCATTTCGCGAAGGAGAAAATTCGGGTCCTTCTTTTTACTTAATTGATCTTCGCAAAGAGTTCATGAGATGCCCTCGGCACTCACGCACTCTATGCGAAGACACAATTAAGTAGGGGCAGCTGTAGTACCCTAATTTTGTCCTAAGCATTTTAAAACAAAAAATCAAAAAAATCAAAGAGGGGAAAAAGTCAAAAGTCAACAAAAGTCAACAGAAAAGTCAACATTTCAAAAATGATGACTTCGCACTGCGAAGTCTGCGATTTTTCTGCAGATTTTTGGTTTCTTTGATTTAATTCCAGAATTTGTTGCATATCATTTCCATAATTATTTTAAGTAGCATTCATGGCTAATTGGGCCAAGCAAAGCCAGAATTGAAGGACTTGCCATTAATGCCAAGGTTGGAAGCTTTTTCTTCCAACCTAGCATGTGACAAGCAAGTGGGCTTGCCCTTGGGCAGCTCTAGTCCCTCCCATGTGACCTGCTAACCACCACAAGGTTGCCAGCCACCTGCTTGAGGACTTTCCTCCTGCTTGCTCCCCCCAAAACCAGTCAAACCAGCTGGATTTTTCACTTGAAAAGCCATGAGTGCCTACTCTGTTTTTGCAGCAGCTTTTCACCCCTCACACCAGCCATAGGTAGCCTTTTTCATCCCTCAATCTCTGCACATCACAGTGCACGTTTTCATTGATCAACCATTGAGATTGCAAGGATTGATCCCCAAGCATTAGCCAATTGCAATTCAGCTTTGTTCTTCATCATTACCTTCTAGAATTGGTTGAATTTGTGGCTGAAATCAGGCTGAGTCTTGCCCCTTGGGGCAAGGCAAGGTTGCCTCTATCCATTAGCATTTAATGCAAAAGGATCCAGCTTGATCTTAGCCACAAATCAGCTGAATTTTAGGATTTTGTAATGATGAAAAAGATTTGGTTTTGGCCTATAAATAGAAGGCAATGCCCAAGGGAACAAACACAATTAACAACAGCATTTCAAGAGCAGAAACTCTACTCATTTTAGCCTACAAACCTCCACAAATAACCAGAAAAAATCAATCCAACACCAAGCTTTCCAAAGTTCCAAAACCATCACCAATATCAAAAACCATTGTGAAAGCCTTCAACCAAATCAAATCAAGTGCAGCTGGAGCTTTGCTAAGGAGTTCTGTAAGTTTCTAAGGCTTTATCTTGCATTTACAATTGTGTTTGCATAGCTATTTTTGGTTCAAAACCATTTGATTCTAAAAAACCCCTTTTGAATTTCAAAGAAATCCCAAGGTTTTCAAAACATCAAAACTGGTTTGTCCAGCCTTTTTCACCCCAAAAACTCAAAGTTTTTCACCCACCTATAAGGTCCTGAGTGTGTTCAGAAGTTGTTTCTGAACAAAAGTTCAGAAACAGCTTCTGAACCCAAAATTTCGCATGCTTCGCAGTGCGAAGTCATGGTCGCAGTGCGACCATGACAGAACTCAGAATCTGAGTTTTTGTGTCAAAATGACCAATTTTTGAGGTTCTAGCCCCAGAGCTCAGAACCTAAGAGTTTTTAAGCCCATGTTCTTCAAACCATAACAAGGATTTTGCATAATTTTGACAAAATCACAAGTTCGTATGACCATTTTGTGGATAACTTGCAAAACAAGTTATGTTCCCAAATTTTCAAAACCACATGAACAAACAAGCTATGTTCATCATTTCAATCAAAACTTGAACAATGGATATTGTTCATGATTTTCAAAACTCAAACATGAACATACGCCGAATACGTTCGCATTTTCGCAAAATGAGACGAACTTGTGCGTTTTCTAGCAAATTTGTTAAACCTTCCCATTTTGGGTTTTCAAACCAAATGTTTTGACATACCTTGGGATTTCTAAAGGATTCAACCCAAAAACATGAATGAAAAAGGGATGGTGTGACGTATGTCTCTCCATCGCCCCGATTGTATGAATGCGTGACGTATGTCTCGTCGCTCGGACAATCGTCATTCCTTTTTTCAATATGTACAACCCTAACCAAACCAAAGCTTGGCCCCTTGTGGTCAATCCAAACCTTTTGGTCCCCCGTGGCCATTAGACTCACCCCCCGACTCGTTTGAGTCCACTCGGTCAATGATTGACTTGTATGAGTCCATTGTACCTCTCTTGGTCCCATAGCGGCCAATTCCAACCCTTTACCCTAACGGACGTACCTTTTAACAATTCTAATGCGATTCACGAACAAACGCTTAATAAGTCTCCCAAGCGCGAGCATACAAGCTATACGCTTAATAAGTCTCCAAGCGCGAGCATACAAGCTACGTTTTAATCGCAAGAATTCGGTTAAAACATCGTCCAATTAAAATCAACCAACACATGTACGTTTTTCTACCAAAGAACTACGTACGCTTTGAATTCTCCGACTACCGGGAGATACGTAGGAGCAAGATCGACATCTTGTCAAGCGCAATAATAAAAACCTTTTTTTTTTTCCCTTCTTTTCTTTCGTTTGTTTTTATCTCTTTCTCCCCCCCTTTTTATTATATTTTTAACATAAATGAACATGCGCGCAAAGTATTTAAAAAAACAATTCAAGCTTTAACCAAATAGAAGGTTCCCGTTGAGTACAACGGACGTGAGGGGTGCTAATACCTTCCCCTTGCGTAATCGACTCCCGAACCCGACAATGGTTGCGATGACCAAATCCTTATCCTCATCGTCAAAGGGTTTTATTATCGTTTCCCTTTAAACAAAAAAAAAACTTAAGGGTTTATCAACGTTCCCTTTACACAAAAACTTTGGTGGCGGCTTCACAAAGGCCCTCCGAGCGTTTGCGAACGACCTCGGAGGATTTGCGCGTCTTTTTCCCGAGGAAAAAAACGAGGTGCGCACATGACTGACCATTATTGAAGGAAGTCCTAGTAGGAAAGTACAGGGAGAGGATATTGTATTCGATTGATTAGGATGCTCATACCTTTTCATAGTTTTCTTCTAGATGATTTAAAAGTTATGGTTAATAACAATTGGTTCTCATGGTCTGTTATTAGAAAAGTTGGTAATGGTTGAAGGATGTGTTTTTTGTTAGATTGATGGATTGATACGGCACTCTTAGAGAAAGTTTCCCTCAATTGTCCTCTATTTTTGATTAAAAAAATCAAGGTAAATGAGATGAGGGATTTGGAACGTGGGGTATGGAGGTGTGTGTGTGTAATTGGAGTAAAAGGTTATTTGAGTGGAGGAAGATAAATGGGTTTGGGTAAATTGGTAGATATGAAGGAGTGGTTTTTGACAACTTCATGTTGTTTTGGTAGATGGGCCGTTTCAGGTTTTCTTGATACGGGAGGGCTAGCTTTTGGTGGTTTTGGTTTGGTCTGTATAATGCATTCTAAAAGCATATTTTCCCTACAAGTTGGCCACCTCTGAGTCGGTTTGAGTCTGCTTCTACTTTGTTGAAATTAGTTCATTTTGGCTTAGTTTTAGTTCACACCAATGGGTTGTCTTGGTCATGTTGTCCCAATTTTGGACTTGGTGTAGGAATTTCTTGTGCTGTGTTTTTTTACCCTACAACCTACGTTGCATAGGTACGGGTACGGTACCCAGTACGGGTACAGGTACGGGTACAGGATATGTCATTTCTCAAAAAACTAATGTACGGGTACGTCAAGATAAATTTTTTTATAATTTAAAATAACATAGCATGAGGAAATTATATTGCTCAAATGACGGCAAAAATTCAACTAAAAAAAGTTACAACGCTAAAACTTAATATATATGCATGAACCTTAAAAATCACACTCTAACAGTGTCAATATCACTATTTCCTTCCTCATCTTCAGTAAAAAGAATAGCTTCCATGCCAGGTTCATCCAGAGAAAGACTATCAACTTCAAGAATACCAGCTCCATCAGATAGATTCCATTCATCTCCACCAATATCCGACATTCTTATTTCTCCTTCATTATAACTTTTACAACTTCTCGAGAGAAGACGAAGATTTGTATGAACAAAAATTAAATCTTCAGCTCTTTTAGGATTGAGTCTATTTCTTTTCAATGAGTGTATAAAAGAATAAGTGCTCCACCATCTTTTCAATTTCTCTCAGCACAAGAGGAAGAACTTGGTTGTGAAAGAAGTTTCAATGCAGAGGATTGAAGTATAGGCATTGAGGATCCATAAGTGATCCACCATTCCCTTGGTGTCAAGTTCCACCTATCTTGCAATGAATTAAACTAGCTGAGCTCTCCATCAGCACTTGAGAATTTAACAAATTTTGTAGTGGCCTCTAGCCTTTCATATTGATCTGCAAAGTAATTCTTTATGCATTGCTTTCTTCTTGTGCAGATCTCATTGTCCCTATGTGGGGCAACTCGATTTGGAGATTGGTCCATCCATTGTCTACAGTAGTACCTATTATACAATATAAAAAGTATAAGTGTGAGATAAAATGATTGAAACTTAAAAAAAAAAAAGGTAAAGTAAATTAAAATTTACCGTGGATTGAGAGAATGAGCCAAGCAATGAAGAGGTGTGTGACTTTTTGTCCATCTAGCAATTAAGATGTTATACATAACCTCATAAAAGGGTGAACTTTGACTCAATTCCAGACCCTCATGTTTACATATTGCTAACTTAACTTGTTCGATCATAGAATCCCACTTCTCATAAACCAAATGAAGGGTTGACTCATCAGTATCACAACAACGAAGCATGTCATAGATGGGTTCTGTAAATCTTAGAATATAATCAACTTTATCCCACCATATATCATTTTAAATGGTTTCTTTCACAAAGGCAGCCTTTTGAACATCATCCTCTCTATAGTGAGACCATTGTTCACTAATTACCATAGTCAAGTGACCTTTCTTGATAGTTTTCAACCTCTTAAGCATAACATAACTGAAGCAAATCTTGTTTTAGAAATAGAAAGAAACATCAAATCCACAAATTTTTTGAATATAGCAAATCTCATGGAATGATTCATGATAAAATTTCTAATAAAAAAACCATCCTCACCAGTTTTAGATATCCAATTACACTCGAGATACACGACTTCATTGTTTGGTGTATTTTTTGGTGAACATATACTTTTTAGAGCCAAATTCAATGTGTGCACTACACATGGTGTCCAAAATATATGAGGATACATACCTTCAACAATTGAACCAACAACCTTGCAAACAGGGGCATTATCAGTTATAATTTGGACAACATTATGTGATCCAACCTCATTTATTGTTTGAAACATTAGATTTGCAATATAATGTTTGTCTTTGTACTCTCATGTCCCATCAACGGCCTTCAAGAACATAGGCCTCGAACTCGAAATTGTCATGAAGTTAATCAATGGTCTTCTTTGGACATCCGTCCAACCATCAATAACTATGTTGACACCTTTTTCTGGCCAAGTGTCTTTGATAGGTTGCAGTAGCTTCAATACATTGGCTTTCTCTCTCTGCAACATGGTAGTTCTTATGGAATTATAGCTAGGAGGAAGATAGCTAAAGATGGCTGTGTTTGCTGCATAAGTGAATGCACTTATAAAGTAAGGATTTATAGCAACGTTGAATGGCAAACCAGCAGAATAAAATAGCCTAGCTATTTCAGATGATAAATGGTCTTTTGATGCGTTGTTGAATGCCTTTTCAAGCGGTCCATCACTTCCTCTTTTCTTTTACTCATATCGACCGGTGGATTTGTTAGTCTACTAAAGCAAGTATCGTTTTTATATCGTTCCACAGGGATTAATGTGATATCATAAACCGTTCAACGTCGACTATCGTCTTAAGTTAGGGTTTAACCATTTGTTTTACTACACTACTCATCATTTTAAAATCATAATAAATAAATAGTAGAGTACTAGGACATAGAAGGCGTTAGGATTAACGTTCATCAATCAAACATCGTTAATATTCGATTGATTATAAATACGGATTCTAGCTTTTTCTTATATATGACATTATTACGTATTGTTCAACAACATCATTGATTTCCCAAATGAAGTCGTGAGATCGATTGTATCGTTTAATCGATGATTTCTCAATCTATTAAACGATTCAAAAGCTTTACGATCCAATACTTTAATGTAATTATCAAAACCAAATCCCATTTCTAGAATTTCTTATCTTGATAGAAAATCATTCTAAACCTAGATTCAAAAGTCTTTTTCAACAACATTTAAATCAAACATAAGATTGAAAAGCAAGAAGAAATTCAATGGTATATAAAAATGCTAGAATCATATATTTAATAATCAAAAGTTTACAACATGAAATGATTGATTACCTATTAATCCCAACAAAGGAGATTAGTTGATCATTGTCATGACAACTATTGCAAAATAAGAAAGGAAGATGAAGATATAGTAGAGCTTGATGTCTCAAAGCTTCTCAATGTCTTCTTCAATCCAAATCAAATTGCTATTTGAAGTTTTTCTCCTTCTATGCCTAATCTCTCTCTCTTAGGAATAAACTCTTAAATTTCGTGAAAAAATGTAAGCAATACAATAGTAAGTTCTTAACCTAAAAGCTGTAAAAAGCTTATATACTAAACTGATAAATACAATTTCGCTCAGCGATACGTATCATCGCTCAACGAACAATTCAAAACAGCCAATAGAGATCTGCCACGTCATCTTCAGCATTTAGACCGCCTTGATGATTTCGCTGAGCGATCCAAATATCGCTGGGCGAAAACAAGCTTCCCCTGTTCCAGAAAATCCCTGCCTCACTTCGCCAACCTTTCGCTTTAGGATCGCTAGGCGAAAATTCTCTGCCTCACTTCGCTCAGCAGTCGCCAAGATATCGCTAGGCGATTGTCTTCATGCTTCTCTTCAATAATTCTTTCTAGTTTCAGGTCCTGGCTTGCTTTTTCCTACACAAATGGGGAAGAATGAGATATACAAAGAATAATTGGCATTTATTCATAAATTCCATGCTTTTCCTAAGATAACTTGCACAACAAGTAATTAAAAGGCATTATAAAAGACATGGATTTATTCATATTTTGCCACTTATCAAATACTCCCCAACTTAGTTCTTTGTTTGTCCTCAAACAAAAGATTCAAAATAATTGGAAAAAAATGGCTTTGGACAAAGTTAAGCATGAGGCAAAAATTTCAAAAATGGAAGAAAAGATTTTCAGGTGAATGATTCAACTTTGATAGCGCGAGCAATAGTAAAGTTTCTCATTCCACTGAATACATACCATGAATGTGACATAGTCCTAAGCACAAATTTCATATCTCACAATTCTTGGCAAACAAAATATTTAAATTTGAACCAACCTAACACACTTCTATATAAAAGTAGATGAACATGTTGAAATCATTTGTAAGGGTTATGAACACTCATCCAACAAACATGATAACATTCCAATTAAATTATGTGTCCATCTAATTATCATTTCCAAAAGCATAAAAGGCATTGATCAAAAGGTCTTTAAGGGTTGTAATTGGGCTAGGTTACAAAAGAATTGTCATATGTGGGATATTTGAATTCAAATGGCCAAGCAAAAGGAACATTCAATCTAATTACAACTTCCTTCTTTTTCCAATACAACTCTTGGTGAATTTCTTACATTTCTATTCTTGATTGATCTTGACAACTTTTTCTTTGTATTAATGCAAACCTTTTCATTTTTCTCTTTTCTTTTTCTTGGTTTGCTTTTCTTTTTTTTTTCTTTTCTTTTCTCTTTTTCTTTTGTTTTTCTTGTTGTCAAGATCAAATATCATCATTCATCCTTACATTGACTTAAACATAACCTCCCTTTCTCCCCAACTTATTTCAATGATACCCTAATCGAATGTTCCTTTATCGTTATGGCAAAGGTCAATAAAAACGATGGATAAGGGTTCAAAAGAAAACAACTATCAGAATTCAATAAAGAGTTAACTATGAACTGAATTTTTTTACAAACTCCGGCAATTTAAATAAGCAGATGAGCTTATTAAAATTGACAGTCCACAGTTAACAATTCTGATTCAATAGGCTCAGATGGGTTAACAGATACTCACACATCTCACAGGGTAGGTTCATTTGGTCAAGTATTTCACTCAATTTAAAAAAATTGCCTTGATCACTTCAATGCTTTTATACAAATTAAAACAACAAAAGATTTAACATAAAATAACTGAGTTAAACATGATATTGGTCTCCTGCATATATATACAATGGTTGAGGATTCCTCACATTTTGGCTAGTTCTATATTGGTTCAAACGTAAATATGTGCTTACTTAAAACTGAGTAACATAAAAATTGTGTGCAAAGGACTCATTTCACAATCAAGTATATACCTAGAAAAACAAGAAACGAGTACCTTAGCTGCGTGCTTTATCACTAACTTTTTATCATTATCACTCACCTGATCTTTTGCTCACAGCTTTGGCTTAGTTCAAGCATTTAGCTTTGAGTATTTGAACAGGGTTCACACAATTGAAAATTAACTATACTAACTAAAACATGATACTAAAATAAATAACTATAACACACAAAATTAACATAAAACATAACTTAAGCAAATTGTACCAAAAGTACATAAAATTCAAAGTACAGAATTCAAATACGGAATTAAAAGTACGGAAGCAAAGTACAAATCAAAATACAGAAACAAAGTACGGAAATTCAGTAATACAAGCCATGGTATTGTTCAGACAATCCAAAAAAAATAAATGACTGAAAGCTTTAAATGGAATATATCACTGTAAGTGCGTGCTTTCAAGTCCTTTTCTTGCTCCCACTTCAATCCTCCATCTCCTCATCACTTGCCGTCTCCTCATCTGAACCCTCAGCTGCTACAACATCATCATCAGCACCATCAGCACCTGCAGCTGCACTGCCCCCTCCATAATAGAATGGCCTGTCCCCAGGGTAATTCACATAGGAATGGTACTGATCCGGAGTCATAACCTGCTGAGCAGAGTCTGATGGAGCACCCCAATGCTGCTGCATACGGTAGAGCGACTCCTGGATACCCAACTGACCTCTGTAATGTGCCTCCATAGCATCCCAAGTATAACTCTGATACTTAGGGTCCCACTGGTGAATCTGAGGCTGCTGTGGCTGTGGAGGCTGCTGCTCCTGTGCTTGTGAAGATTCAGGCTGATCTTGTGTTTGGTGGGAGGTTCTTCTGACTTGCCTCCCCTCATTGTGTCGGGCAATATAAGCATCATCCACCGGATTTACTATCTGCTCGTGGATTTGTGGTGGGAGGACAATGCGTGCTGACTGGCACAGGCCCATAATCAGTCCGGGGAAGGCAAGTGGACACTTAGCAGTTGTTATGCCACTCATTGCAACTGTTTTAAGCTCCTTTGCAATGATTCTGGCAACGTCCACTTTCTTCCCAGCAAGGATACAGTAAATGAGGGGGGTGACATCCAAAGTGGTTGAGGACATATGGCTTTTGGGGCGGATATTGTGTAAGATCAAGTTTAGAATCACCTGAGCCGGCATTGTCATGTCCTGCTTCAATGCCCTAAAAGGCCTCCCAGCTGCATTCAGATCATAGTCCTTGCCCTCCTTGAAGATAGCCTTCTTAATCTCTTCGTGGTCCCAGTTGCCACGAGCTTGCTGAGTGTGGTACTCACACAAGTATTCAGATTCCACAGGAGTCAGAGGGTTTCCCAGGTAAGCATTGATGGCTGGGCGGTGAAACTTCACAACATGGCCACGGACAAAGGTTTGGAATTCAAAGGGGTCCTCAGGGTCATCCGGTATTGCGTTCGCGTAGAACTCCCTCACAATATCGGCGTTGATATTAGTCGGAGGACTAACCAAAGTCTCCCACTTCCGACTCTCAAAAATCCCCAAAATTCCTGTGTATTTCCCTTGAGGATTAATGATGAACTGTTTCTCATGCAAAAACTTCCTCTTGAGCAGCTCCTGGTACCTTGCTGCGTGGTGTGCGCTCCGGAAGCGACTTGCATCGAATGGAGCGGATGCTCGAGAAGACGCTTCTCCCGCTTTCCTTTTGCTTCCGGTTGCTTTGGTTTTAGGTGCCATGCTGCAAAATAAACAGACAAAACACACAGAACAAATATATAGATAGAGGTTAGTATAAAATCAAATTGAAAAACTCAGAGCAAAAATTATAAAATTTTAAAATTTTCTGGAGAAAATCGCTTAGCGATCAAAACAATCGCTAAGCGAAAATGTTCATCATTTCTGGGTTTTCCAGATGAACTTTCGCCTAGGCGATCGTATTTTCGCTAAGCGAAAATACGCAGAAATTGAAAAATTTTGTGAAATTCTCTCTGAACTACCTCTAATCACTAAACAACACACCCAGTAATCTCAGAAATGAATTACAATAACAACTATGGCATGCAAAACATCATAAACCCTAGTTTATTTCACATTTACACAAAAGGGTTTGTTTTCAAAAAGTGAATCAAAATCATGATTTTTGCATGGCAAGCTGTTGTTATTTTAGTTCATACCTAACCTAAACTAATTTCTTCCCTAACCAGCATTCTAAACACTAAAAATCATAACAACAGCAACCTATTCAATCAAATCCAACATTTAACCCAAATTCGAAAATGTAAAAGAAAGCAAGAATAAAGATCAAACCTGTTGATTAAGAGTGATATGCAGAGATGAAATGCAGTGCTTACTTAATCTGGCTTGGATTTGCTTTTTGGGTTGAAATTTGTTAGAGGAATTTGAAAGGTTGTGTAAGGTTTTGTTTTTTTTTTTTTTTTTTATGAAAAGAAATGAAAGAATGAAAGCAAAAACGTGTTTTTGGTTTACTGGGGTGGTTGGGGAACGGTTAGGGTGTAATAATGGTGGAGAGAGGGTTGACTGGCTTTGGAAACAGGAACTGTCTGCCTTCGTATTTTCGCTGAGCGAAAGTGGCATCGCTAAGCGAAAATACTTTGGTCAAAATTGGTCAAACTGACCTATAAATGTCGCTTAGCGAACATATTATTCGCTCAGCGATCCATGACAGGTAAAATTTTTCAGTTCTGAATTTTGGACTGGTTTCTGATTTTGAATGAAAAGTGACCTAAACTAATATGCAAAGCAGTAAAATACTTACAAAATTGGGGTGCCTCCCAACAAGCTCTTGTTTAACGTCATTAGATCGACGCCTGATTCGCTTATGCATAAGAATCGATGAGAGAAATTGTCGTTGTGTGCCGAACAACTTCACCTCCAAAATATGGCTTCAGCCTCTGTCCATTCACTGTCCATGTTGACTTAGTGATAGGATCCTCTAGTTCCACAGCTCCATAAGGTTTTAATTCCATGATCATGAACGGACCGGACCATTTGGACTTCAATTTACCCGGAAATAGTCGTAGCCTTGCATTGAACAGCAACACCATTTGACCAGGCCTGAATTCCCTCTTCATGATCTTCTTGTCATGATACCGTTTGACCTTTTCCTTATAAAGCTTGCTTGACTGATAGGCTTGGTCACGCATTTCCTCTAACTCATGCATCTGAAGCTTTCTCTTCTCCCCAGCTTGCTCTTGATCAAAGTTCAAAAACTTGAGCGCCCAAAACGCTTTGTGCTCCAACTCGACCGGCAAGTGGCATGCTTTCCCATACACCAATTGGAATGGTGTGAAACTCGTAGGAGCTTTGTATGCGGTCCTATAGGCCCACAACGCTTCGTCCAGTTTCATCGCCCAATCCTTTCTTGAAGATGACACGGTCTTCTCAAGTATCCGTTTGATTTCACGGTTGGATACCTCGGCTTGACCGTTGGTCTGTGGATGGTATGGTGAAGCTACCTTGTGCTTTACTCCATAGTGCTCAAGTGCTTTTGCTAACTGTTGATTGCAGAAGTGAGAACCTCCATCACTTATTAGCACTCTTGGAGTTCCAAATCGGGAAAAGATGTTCCTTTTCAGAAACTTGACCACCGTCTTGCTATCGGCTTTTTGAGATGCTATTGCTTCTACCCACTTTGACACATAATCAACAGCTACCAGAATATACTCGTTGTTCATAGAGGATGGAAATGGCCCTACAAAGTCAATACCCCAACAGTCGAAGACTTCGACTTCAAGGATACTTTGTAGAGGCATTTCATTCCTCTTTGAAATCCCTCCGGTTTTCTGGCAACTCTCGCATTCTTTCACATGTTCATATGAGTCTTTGAACAAGGTGGGCCAATAAAAGCCAGCTTGAAGAACTTTTGCTCCAGTTCTTTCTCCACTGTAATGACCACCATATGGCGAGTTGTGACAGTGCCACATGATGTCCTTGGCTTCTTCTCTTGCAACACATCTTCTCAATAAGTGGTCTGCTCCAATCTTGAATAAGTACGGGTCATCCCAAATGAATTGAGTGGCGTCTCTCAACAACCTCTTCTTCATTTGCCATGTGTAATCCTCCGGAATGAACCCCGTTGCTTTGTAGTTGGCCATGTCCGCGAACCATGGTCTTTCTTGCACCATAAGCAACTTCTCATCCGGGAACTCTTCAAGGATGTCCCTCTCATTCTTCGTTATCTCATCGTTCACCAATCTTGACAGATGATCAGCTACTAGGTTCTCAGTCCCCTTTTTGTCCTTAATCTCCAAATCAAACTCTTGGAGTAGCAACATCCAACGGATGAGTCTCGGCTTTGAGTCGGGTTTGGTAATTAAGTACTTGATAGCTGCATGGTCAGTCCAGATAACAATTTTTGAACCAATGAGATACGAACGAAATTTTTCTAATGCGAACACTATATCAAGTAATTCTTTTTCAGTGGTAGCATAATTGACTTGTGCGTCATTTAAAACTTTACTTGCATAGTGTATAGCATGAAAAATTTTGTTTTTGCGTTGACCTAACACCGCGCCTACCGCATAATCACTTGCATCGCACATAAGTTCAAAATCGTATGTCCAGTTTGGTGCGGTGATTATGGGTGCGGATGTTAAGCTATCCTTTAAACTATTAAAAGCATTTAAACAATCAATATCAAAATCAAAAGACTTATCTTTGTTGAGCAAGTTGCTCAATGGCTTTGCGATTTTTGAGAAGTCTTTGATGAATCTCTGATAGAACCCGGCATGGCCTAGGAAACTTCGGATTCCTTTAACATTGACTGGTGGTGGAAGTTTTCCTATCACGTCGATCTTAGCTTTATCAACTTCAATACCCTTGGAGGAGATCTTGTGACCAAGGACTATACCCTCGGTTACCATGAAGTGACACTTCTCCCAATTGAGCACCAAGTTGGTTTCCTTGCACCGTTTCAGTACCGTGTCCAAATTCTTCAGGCACAAATCGTATGATGACCCGAAAACTGAGAAGTCGTCCATAAACACTTCAATGCTTTTCTCTATCAAGTCTGCAAAGATGGCTTGCATGCATCGTTGAAATGTTGCTGGGGCGTTACATAATCCGAACGGCATGCGTCGATATGCAAATACCCCAAAAGGACATGTGAATGCAGTCTTCTCGTGATCGTCTGGATTCACCGAAATTTGATTGTAACCTGAATACCCGTCAAGGAAACAGTAAAAAGCTTGTCCTGACAGCCTCTCTAGCATTTGATCCATAAATGGTAGAGGAAAATGATCCTTTCTAGTTGCTTTGTTCAACCTCCGATAGTCGATACACATCCTCCAACCGGTCACGGTTCTTGTCGGTATGAGCTCATTCTTCTCGTTCGTGATAACCGTCATACCTCCCTTCTTAGGGACAACTTGAACCGGACTAACCCAAGTGCTATCCGAGATCGGATATATCATGCCGGCTTCAAGTAGCTTGACTACTTCTTTCCGGACTACTTCCTTCATGTTTGGGTTTAGCCGTCTTTGAGGTTGTGCTACCGGCTTATAATCCTCTTCCATCATGATCTTATGCATGCAATAGGAAGGACTTATCCCTTTTAAGTCGGATAGTGTCCAACCTATTGCTTCCTTGTTGGACTTCAAAACTTCGACCAATTTTGTTTCTTCATGGTTTGACAAGGAGCTACTAATGATTACCGGTTTGGTACCCTCTTGATCAAGAAACACATACTTCAAATGTGAGGGCAAGATCTTCATCTCCGGCTTCACTTCTTCTACTATAGCTTCATTCGTCAATTCCTCGATTTTTGCTTTGTGAGGAGGAATTTCCTTAAACGAATCGAGCTCCTTCAAACACTCTTCAAGCTCTAGCTCATCTTCTTCTCCTAGGATACTTAGTGCGTTTGTCAAAACTCTCTCAAGATGTGTCAAATCATGCAACTGGTTTCTCGTATCAACTATCAATTCTTCCGTTGCATCCATCTTGAAGCACGCAGCTTTATCACTAGGAAACTTCATTGCTTCATGGATGTTGAAATTGACTTCTTCATCGTCCACTCGGACTTTCATTAAGCCTCCGTCAAGATCAATCATCATCCGTGCCGTTTGCATGAAAGTTCTCCCAAGAAGTAATGGCACATCATCATCCTCCGGAATGTCCATCACTACAAAGTCGACGGGGAACAAGAACTTGTCGACTTTCACCAACACGTCTTCAGCAATTCCCAAGGGACGAGTGTAGGATTTGTCAGCCAATTGCAAGGTTAAGTTGGTTCTCTTCACAACTATATCACCAATCCTTTTGACAACGGATAATGGGATTAGGTTGATACTTGAACCCAAATCAATGAGTGCCTTGCCGACATCAACATTGCCAATGGACACGAGCAATGTAACTTTTCCCGGATCTCTCTTCTTTCTTGACAATGTATTCTGGATGATTTCACTACAATTCGCGTCTAGCAGAATTGTTTCTTCTTCATTAAACCTTCTCTTCTTGGAGAGAATTTCTTTCATGAACTTGGCATAGGTCGGCATTTGCTCTAGGGCTTCCGAGAACGGTATATTGATTTGTAACCTTTTGAAAACTTCAAGGAACCTAGCAAACTGCCTCTCTTTCTCTTTTTTGGCTGGTGTAGTTGGGTAAGGTAGGTGTGGTGTTGGTGCATTCTTCACTACTTCTTGCTTCTTGCCCTTCTCCTTCACCACATCCTTCTTATTTTTTTCTACTCAACAACCCTTCTCTCTACTTCAAGATTGTCCCCTATACCTTGGCCAATTACCTTCCCGCTCCTTGTAGCAATTTCCTTGCAATTTTCGTTGTCTCTTGTTGCAAGGACTTCCTCATCAAAATGACTTAATTGTCATTTCGATGATGATGCATGATCCTTTGGGTTGGTTTGTGTGTTGGCGGTAAAGGTTCCGCCTTGTTGAGTAGCTTGAGAAAGTTGTTGTGCCAACTGGCCCACTTGCGTCTCCAGATTTTTGATGGACGCATCAGTGTTCTTCTGGTTGCCATTGACATCTGCATGAATTGATTGAGGGTTTCATCGGTGGATTGGTTGCGGTTTTGTTGTGGAGGTTGATATTGGTTATATTTTGGTAAGGTTGTCGGTTATATTGCCCAACTTCTGGTCTCCACCCTTGGCCATAATTCGGATTATTCCCTCTTGGGAAGTTGTTTGGATGGCTTTGGAATTGGTTAGGAAACTGTTGAGGCCTTGGTTGATTACCAACATAGCTTACCTCTTCTGTAGGTGGCGGACAAAATCCGGTTGGGTGGTCTCCCGAACAAAGCTCGCAAGATGCGACTTGGTGTTGTCTTCTTTGTTCGTTCTGGATGTCCTTCATTTGTTGAGGAAGGTTGGCCATTTTCTTTGTCAACTCTTCCACTTGTTGCTTGAGCAACTTGTTTTGTGCAAGGATTGCATCGTTTGTTCCCAAATCTAGGATTCCCGCCTTCCTTTGGCTTTGGCTTCGGTTGTGATGAGCTTGGTGATCATTCAACGCCATTCTCTCTATAATAGCAACAGCATCCTCGGCGCTTTTGGCCATCAAAGAACCACCAGCAGCAGCGTCTAGCAAAAGCTTGGATTGTTGTTGCATCCCGTTCCGAAAGAGATGAATTTGTGTTAATTCATCAAATCCATGGTTCGGACATCTTCTGAGCATTGACTTGAAACGCTCCCAGGCTTCACATAATGTCTCACTAGTGCCTTGTGAGAACACAGCAATAGTTGTCTTCGCCTCCATGAAACGATTCTGAGGGAAGAACCTCTCAAGGAATTTCTCCTCAAGCGTGTTCCAGTTCGTCATTACCGTCGGTGGCTGGTCCAAGTACCACTCCTTAGCTTTACCAATCAATGAATGTGGAAACATCCTCATCCACATAGCCTCCTCGTTATTCTCCGTCTCACCAAGGGTTCCCGCAATCTCATAGAATTTTGTGAGATGTTGGAACGGGTCTTCATGGTCTAATCCTGAGAATGGATTAGCATATAAGATTTGTAATATCCCCGTCTTCATCTCTGTTTGCTTGGCAGTCCTCGGTGTTTTCCCCAATTGTGCGAAACGGCGTGGACTATTAGTACATGGCAACCCACGATCTCCTGAACCTCCAGGATCTTGATTTCCTACTGCAGCCATTTGTAACACTTGGCTTGGACTAGATGAATGACTAGAAACAGAACTTTCCTCTTGTTGCCTCTTCTTTGCTTGTTGCTTCTTTTTCCGATTCTTGCTATTGTTTCTTCTAGCTGTTCTTTCTATCTCGGAATCAAAAAGAAGTTGGTCCTCCGATACTTGACCTCGCATAAACGATTTCAACAATCTGACCACAAAGAATTAGCAAACAAGATGGATAAGAAATATTAGTTATATACATAAAAGAATTTTGTGCAAAATTGCTTAAAACCATAATTAAAGTTGCAATGATTATAATATCATAACTTTAATCCCCGGCAACGGCGCCATTTTGTTAGTCTACTAAAGCAAGTATCGTTTTTATATCGTTCCACAGGGATTAATGTGATATCATAAACTGTTCAACGTCGACTATCGTCTTAAGTTAGGGTTTAACCATTTGTTTTACTACACTACTCATCATTTTAAAAACATAATAAATAAATAGTAGAGTACTAGGACATAGAAGGCGTTAGGATTAACGTTCATCAATCAAACATCGTTAATATTTGATTGATTATAAATACGGATTCTAGCTTTTTCTTATATATGACATTATTACGTATTGTTCAACAACATCATTGATTTCCCAAATGACGTCGTGAGATCGATTGTATCGTTTAATCGATGATTTCTCAATCTATTAAACGATTCAAAAGCTTTACGATCCAATACTTTAATGTAATTATCAAAACCAAATCCCATTTCTAGAATTTCTTATCTTGATAGAAAATCATTCTAAACCTAGATTCAAAAGTCTTTTTCAACAACATTTAAATCAAACATAAGATTGAAAAGCAAGAAGAAATTCAATGGTATATAAAAATGCTAGAATCATATATTTAATAATCAAAAGTTTACAACATGAAATGATTGATTACCTATTAATCCCAACAAAGGAGATTAGTTGATCATTGTCATGACAACTATTGCAAAATAAGAAAGGAAGATGAAGATATAGTAGAGCTTGATGTCTCAAAGCTTCTCAATGTCTTCTTCAATCCAAATCAAATTGCTATTTGAAGTTTTTCTCCTTCTATGCCTAATCTCTCTCTCTTAGGAATAAACTCTTAAATTTCGTGAAAAAATGTAAGCAATACAATAGTAAGTTCTTAACCTAAAAGCTGTAAAAAGCTTATATACTAAACTGATAAATACAATTTCGCTCAGCGATACGTATCATCGCTCAGCGAACAATTCAAAACAGCCAATAGAGATCTGCCACGTCATCTTCAGCATTTAGACCGCCTTGATGATTTCGCTGAGCGATCCAAATATCGCTGGGCGAAAACAAGCTTCCCCTGTTCCAGAAAATCCCTGCCTCACTTCGCCAACCTTTCGCTTTAGGATCGCTAGGCGAAAATTCTCTGCCTCACTTCGCTCAGCAGTCGCCAAGATATCGCTAGGCGATTGTCTTCATGCTTCTCTTCAATAATTCTTTCTAGTTTCAGGTCCTGGCTTGCTTTTTCCTACACAAATGGGGAAGAATGAGATATACAAAGAATAATTGGCATTTATTCATAAATTCCATGCTTTTCCTAAGATAACTTGCACAACAAGTAATTAAAAGGCATTATAAAAGACATGGATTTATTCATATTTTGCCACTTATCAGGATTCATACTTGTAGTTCCATTAGGAAAAGGAACTTGTACTAGATTTGCTTTTTCATTAGCAATTTTGTCAAGTTCCTTCATCTCAGCAAGATATTCATTTGTCACTTTTGGACAAATAGCTATCCCATTTTTCTTTTCTCGCAACAAATGACATCTTATTCTAAAATAAGAACCCTTATATGTTATACTGCAATAGTTGCAGTTCCAAGTTGCATTATTTCCTTTTCCTTCATGCCTCTCTTGCAAAATTGTCACATAAGCCTTAAGAGGAAAATCATTGTCAGTACTTCCAGTTCCACTTGTATATTTACCGGTTAAAGGTGTAGCACTATTGTGAGTGCTACTTTCTACTCCCCTAGTATTAGTACATTGTGAAAACATTTGAAAAAATATCATAGAAAATTGTATACTATATTATAATCAAGTGAGAACAAAAGGCTTAACAAAGTTTGGCTTTTATACAGTACGAAGAAAGAAGATAAGAAGATACCTTACAGTAAAATAAAAGCCTAGCACCGTTTGAGTTTTCTACTTCCTCCAACTATTGGCAGACAAGAAAAAGTGGGCATTGAATAAGCACTAAGCAGTAGCAGTTCCAGAGTAAATAATGGCTCTAACACCGTTTGAGTTTTATAAAAAAAAAATTCTATTAATTCTCATGAAAACACCTCATTTTCCCCAAAGAAAAAGAAACAGGTATGCATACCCTGAGAGTACCACAACCATACCGTAACCGTACCGACCTTCAAAAAAAAAATATGGTGCATCATGGGTGCGTACTGTACGTGTACCAGTACTGGCGAAGCACCCGGTACGGGTACGTTTGACAATATGGAGTACCAGTGCTTTAGAGCCTACAACCGTGGTTTTGTGGTTCCGGATAGAGAGTTTTATATGCCTATGAAAATGGTTTAGATAGGGATTGTCAAAGTCTATGGTTGGTGTTTTTCGAGGATCGATTTTGTTCTTTACTCTTTATGAATTTTCTGGTTTTTATGTTGTTTAGAATCTATTTCTTCATGAATCTAGTGAAGTGATAGTGATGTACCTGCGACCCTGCTCTGGTAACGTCTTGTGTGATCATATTAGAGATTATGAAATTTTGTTGTACTTTGATTTTTATATAATGTTAGTAGATGTTAGTAGATATGAACATTATCCGTAATTAATATTTTTAAAAAACAAATAAATTAGTTTCATAGTTATCCGTGTAAATTGCTTACACTTGTGATAAACATTCTCCGTAATTAATTTTTCAAAAATAAAAAATCTCCGTAATTAATTATTTAAAAAACAAAATAAATTAAATTTTTCAAAATGACCATTATGCACATAAAATTAAGGAGACCATGAGTTTTAATAAGGATGATTATGAAATTTTGTTGTACTTTGATTTTTATATATTGTTAGTAGATTAGTAGATGTTAGTAGATATGACCATTATCCGTAATTAATTTAAAAAAAACAAATGATTTAGTTTCATAGTTATCCGTGGAAATTGGTTACACTTGTGATAAACATTATCCGTAATTATTTTTAAAAAAAAACAAATAAATTAAATTTTGCAAAATGACCATTATGCACATAAAATGAAGAAGATCATGAGTTTTAATAAGGACGATTATGAATTTTGTTGTACTTCGACTTTTATATATTATTAGTAGATTCTTGAAAATTCAAATTCTTTTATTAATTTATGAATTGCTAAATGATTAGTTATTAATTATTTAAAAAAAAATTAAAAAAAAATCAAAAACAAGGGCTGCCTTCTTCAAGAGTCATTGTAACTCTACTTAACCCAACATAGAACTGAAAGAAAAAGAAAAAAACTTCCACATATTCAAATGTGAGAAGTTTTTCTTTCTCCATTTCATATCAAAGAACAAAAAATGACAAGAAAGAGCAATTGTGATTCAAGTTCCATTTCATATCAAAGAACACCAAATGGCAAGAAAAAAGTGTCGATTTTGACCTTACTGAAATATCGTGATATATATGTATATTATTCGGTTAGGCCCATATAATTAGTTGAAGACCGTTTCTTTTCTTATACTCCGACATTCTCACGCACTCTATTTAGATTATAAATAAAATCTAAAAAAAAAACGTGTGTTTAGAGGATGTTTCAACGTGTTTTGAAAAGTTTTAATGTATTTAACATTTATTAAATTATATAATCTGAAATCTATAGAGCTCACGAGAAATCAATAGGATAATTTGTCAAAAAAAAGGGGAAATCAATAGGATAAGAAAATAATTCGTCTTAGTTTATCTAAAAAAAAATCATCTTAGTTGAATTTTTTTTTTTGCTAAGAAGTCTGTCTCTTTTGTTTCAAGGAGCTAATAAGTATTACTGTATGTTTGGTTCCACTTTTAGAGAGGTTAGAATTTATTCCCAGAAGTGTAGAATTGATTCTGACTTGTTTGGTTGTTGTCGATTATAATTGATTTTATCTCCATAATTGATTGATTCTACTTTAAGTTAGGATTTACAACTTTTGATTTTATATTGATTTTCACACACATATTTATAGTTAAATTCACTTTTCACATGAATGTATTCATAGTTAGAATCACTTTTAGTCAGAATCACTTTTAAACAAAATCAATCGTACAAAAACAATTTTTTCAAAATCAATTCTTTCAAAATCATTTTTGAATTGGCAGTCCCCTAATTAATGGAAATTAATGAATAAACAGGCCCAATTAATTATACGAAACTAAAATAAGGTTCCCTTTACAGGGTTTATTTAGAACAAGAACCCTCACATTCGAACAAAAATGACGGAAACCGCTGCACCGGAACCAGAAATCGTCGAGTCCAACACCACCGTCGCTGTAGACATGGTTATTGAAAACGCTGAACTCGCGGAGGTTACCGCCGTCGATTCAGAAGCGACCGACGAGTCCAATCAGAAGCGTGCCAGAGATGACGACGAAAAAGGTGTTTCCAAGAAGCAAAAGGTGGAAGAGGATGAAGAAGAAGAGATGAAACCATCAGGTCCTGTGAAATTGGGTTACAAAACTTTCGGCTCTTCTTTGGAGTTGTTTGATTACTTCAACAGTTTTCTTCACGCTTGGGGTCCTAATCTTAATGTTAACAAGGTTAGCGATTCATTCATCTAATTAATTACCACTTTTGCATTAACCCTTGATTTGACATTTTGATGTTAATGATATTATTAATTATGTTCGTTGAGTATATGTATGCATTATAGACACATTTCTGCATTTGAAAGAAAGAATATCTTATTACGGTACCTTATTTTGTATTGCTGTTGGTTTTGGTTGATTTGAGATTTCATGCCGTGTTTTGTTCAGAAGATTGTAGCTTTATACATTTGAGTCATTTAGTTTCTAGAGCTTCAGAGTTCAACTCTTGGCTTTTATCAACTTTAGTAGTATTGATGTAAAGGGGTTGCAAATTTTTGAATTGGATTGGATTTTTTATAATTGGATTGAATGGTATATAGAAATGTTACTCATGTCTCAAGGCTGTGTTTTGGATAGGAAGGGGGTTAGGAGGATAGAAAGCGAGCAGAGGGAGAGACTTATGACTAGCCTTTTAGGCTTTGATTGGGAGTTTGGAGGGAAAGCGAGATGAGGGATTTGAGGATAAAGGATAGGAGTAAAGGGACATGGAAGAGTGAGGAGTCCTGTTGCACGAGAGATTCCCCGATGAAAGTGAGGGATTCTCCTATGTTTCCCTTTTTCCCCTTTCCTCCAAATCCCTCTCGTCCCTTTCCCTTCTAACTCCTAAATAAAGTCTAAGTTTTGTAGGCTTTGTTTGCGAGTTTGGAGGGGAGGGGAGAGCTTTGGGGAGTGAGAAATAAAGAAAAAAAATGGAGAAATCTTTCACATATTTTTGAAAGAGTAATTTTTTAGAGTATGATAAATTAATGTTTATGATTAGTACATTTTTTATTTTAAGAATATTATAACAACATTACATTTTTAATTTTAAGAATATAATAACAACATAGATTGAATTTGAAGAATTCATATAAAGTATAAACCCTCCAAAGTTCTCCTCCAATACAATTTTTGAGTTCCCTCAAATGAGGGGGATTTTGTATTATGAATATAAATGAACCTCCCAAAGCCCTCCCCTCTCAAAGTATTGTATTTCTTCCGTTCTAAAGCCCTCCCTTCCCCTTCACATGGGTAAATTACCAAAAAAAAAAAAACTCTTCAAAATCCTTATTTTGTTTTTAGCGTTTCCATGAATTGAGGGTTTTGGACTTGCAACGGCTGTAAGAGTAGAACTTTCAGCTGCTAGATTAATCCAACATCTGACCTTGGACTGGATTGACCTGCAGGGCTGCAGAGAATTCGAGCTGGTATTACACATGGGTCTGTGAAATGGTTTTATATACAATTACGCGATGATGTAAAATTTTACTTATATATCAACATGTCAGGATTGAATGGCTTGCTTGAAAGTTAGTTGCTCCCTAATTTGTAATTTGAGCTTTCAATCAGTTCTATCTTGTTATGAAGTCTCTGTAATGATACTAATGTATTATCATGAAGAACCCACTTGGGTTGGCCTGGTGGTATTGACTTGGGATCTGGGAATGTGTTTCTCCTTAAGGTCTCAGGTTCGATTCTCCCCAGTGTCAATTTGGGTGGGCTAATTTATCTTCTTCAAAAAAAATGTATTATCATGAAGAATCCGCTACTGACAATCTAATTTTTTTTGTTATCAACTGGGTTGACTTTTGGTTGTTTTATGTGGCAGTATGAACATACAATGTTACTAGAATTGCTTATGAAAGGTCATCCAGAGCCTGATCAAAAGATTGGTGGAAAAATCCGTGCTTTCCAAGTTCGCAAGCACCCTACATGGAAGAGCAAGTGTTTCTTTCTCATTAGGGAGGATGAATCAACTGATGATTTTAGCTTCCGTAAATGTGTGGATCATATTCTTCCCTTGCCGGAAGCAATGCAAGTGAAACATGATGCAAACAGAGCATTAGGTGGTTCTGGTAAAGGAAAGCATCGCGGTGGTGGTGGGAGAGGAGGTACACGCGGACATGGGGGAAAGGGAAAATCCAGACATTGAGTGCTGTGAGTGACTGTTGCTGGTTATGGTTGTGTTTTTTAAGATTATAATGTTTTTCTGAATACTTAACTAAGCTTGTTTCATGTTTCCTGCTACTAGTAAACAGCTAGTATTATAATACATATTTGACTTTTTTATTTCATG
>WNNG01000439.1:0-102864 GCA_018208015.1 Medicago ruthenica
ACGACTTCTATGATAGAAATGTGTGGAGTGTATAAATGTTTGAGTATGACTACGAATAAATGTATCTCAAATTTGACTGTACAAGTGAAATCGGAGGTGGTTGTTTGAAGGTGAGAAAAACACACAAGAAGGGGGGTTGAATTGTGTGGGCTATTTCTTTTCTTTCTCAAAACTTTGGTTAAGTTCAGAATCAGATTCTGAACCTTTTTCAGAGTTAATATGCAGCGGGTAAATAAAGATGAGAAAGGGGAAGAGAGACACACAAGAGTTTTTATACTAGTTCCTTCCACAAACCAGAAGTAGTCTAGTCCCCCTGTTACTTACAAGAGATTTGAACTATAATCAACTGATTACAATTGCTCAAAGCACAAAGCTAAGAGACTTCCAATGCTCAAGCACTTAGCAAGAGACTTCTATGCTCAAAACACAAAGTTAAGAGACTTCTATGCTCAAAACACAAAGTTAAGAGACTTCTCTGCTCAAAGCACAAAGCTAAGAGACTTCTAGTTGCTCAATACACAAAGTAAAGAGACTTCAGGTTGCTCAGCACGCAGGCTGAGACTTGAATCAAACTGATTTACAAAGAAAGTAAGTTTGAGTTGAACACTTGATCAAATATCAGAGGTGTTCACAAAATACAACTCAGGTTTAAGACTATAAACTTAAGAAATTCTAAGATGATAAGTTTGTAAGAATTTCTAAGAGTTTTGGTGACTTTCGTATTTTTGACAGCAAAACAGAGCACAAATATTCAGTCTTTAGTTTCTTGAGTCTTAGCAATTTCTTCTTCAAATCTTCACCCATTTATAGAAAATAAAAGAGCTGTTGAGAATTGCCCAGAAATCCAGCAAAGAGCCGTTGCAAATTAGAAGCTAGGTCAGCTGAAATTGTGTGTAAAACTGCAGAAAGCAGAGCACGCAATTTTTGAATTTGTTTTCCTTAAAAGCTGGAGAATGTTTCTTCAAGGGAGGCAACTGTTCCATTGAGTTGTTCTGACAGTGCAGGCATTAAATGCAGACAGTGACAGTTGCTTTTTCTTTAAGGTCAGACTTCAGAAGCTTCTTCAGGAACTGTTCATCAGAAGCTCACTTCAGATGCAGGTCTCAGAAGCACTGTTCATCAGACGCACTTCTTCAGACGTTGACTTTTGTTGACCTTCAGACTCAGCCTTCAGACGTTGACTTTCGTTGACCTTCAGACGTTGACTTCTGTTGACCTTCAGACTCAGTCTTCAGAAGCATTTCTTCAGACGCTGTCTTCAAACTCAGTCTTCAGAAGCTGCTTCAGACACAGTCTTGCTTCATACATGCAACATAGGCTTCTATGCTTTCCTTCTTGCTCTTAGCTTGTTCTTTCATAACCAGTATTAAATACCAAACATTAAAGACATGGTTCTGCACACTTAGAACAAAGCATTAGCAATATCAATTTTCTTTTTAACACTTTGTTATCATCAAAACCCAAAAGAGAGTTGTTCATACATTTTGTTCCAACAATCTCCCCCTTTTTGATGATGACAAACATAAGTATTAATAGAAAATTGTTGTTAATTTAATTAACAAGTTGACTGCAGGGTGTGAGGTTTGCAAGCGGGTAGCTAAACAGGTAGCCACGGGTATATTAAATGGGTATTTGACAACCCGTTATTTTATGGATACATACACGGATTTGATGATACATGTGTCCATGAGTACCCATACCCGATAATAAATTAGTAAATGACATTGTTAGTAAATGTTATAAGATTTTATTTCAATTATCATTGTTATGTTGATTATTTTGGATTTTTATTTGGAGATTTATATGCTTTTATTTCAGGAATTGGGAAGTCAAATGAAGTTATTGAAGCTTGGAATGCATATGAATTTGGATGTTTATTTGAATGTCTTTATGCTTTTATTTTACTTGTGAATGTCTTTATGCTTTTATTTTACTTCAGTAATTTGTATGGATTATATAAGAATCATGAATTTTGTATGGATTAGGTATGATTTATGAAATTTGAGTGGATTATGTATGGATTTTTAAAAGTTGAAGTTTTTTGGTAATTAAAAAAAGTACTTCTTTGTACCAAAAAATAAATAAATTCAAAAATTCATGGGTACCAATGAATACCCGTGGATACCTCAATACCCACGAGTTACCCGTATAATGGGTACCCACGCGAGTACGGAGCGAACACGGGTATCATATTTATCCAATGGGGCGGGGACGGCTATCATACTATCTTTACTCATGGATACCCATTGACATCCCTAATTATGCCTAAGCATATATAAGGGCCCATAACCTATTATTATATTAAATTAAAATTAGGGTTAATTAAGTTAATGGTTCCTATAAATATTTAGATTTTGTTTTTAGTCCCTACAAAATAAAATCACATTTTTTAGTCCTTGTGACATTTTCCTTTAGCATTTTAGAGACTATAAATGTTGACAAAAAATTTGTACAGGGACTAAAAAAGATGATGAAAAATTTTACAAGGACTAAAAATGTTGACAGAAAATTTTACAATGACTAAAAAGTGCGATTTTATTTTGTAGAAACTAAAAATAAAATTCTAAATATTTATATGGACCATTTACTTAATTATATATAAAAAAACATTTCCCTTTTTTTTTTCTTTCTTTCAAAAAACATTTCCCTTTTGAAACTGGAAAAGGAATAACGGCAGCAACAATCCCATCATCAAGTTTTAGCTAGAAACCTACCTCTCAATTCTCATACGCACAACTCAACGTGTGTTTGGTATTGCGTCCAATATGCAATTATCGCATTCTAAAGTTGTTTTCACCGCAATTTCAAGAAGCTATACATTCAAGCTTCTGCGCTAACGTGCGGCCAAGTCCAACTAAACGCGCTAACAAACACACGCTCATTGACTCACAAGTGCAAGCGTACAACCCTCCTCTCACAAGTACTTTTGACTTTGAGATTCAATGAGCAAATAATGAAACTTCTACTTTTAAGTACGATTTTAGACCCTTCTTTCGAAACAAGTTAGCATGAAGTTTTTATTCTCATTAAAAATAAACTTTTTATGAATTTACAATACTAATATGTAATATTGATGATATTTGTTGGTTAGCAGAGAGTTTCTTCTATTCTCATGATTCATTAAATTTTCCTCTCTAATTTTTTTTTTGTGTTTGTTAGACATGCAAGGGGTTTCGTTTTCTCAAACAAAATTTGGAGTAATAGTCGTTTTGGTCCTTGAATGTGTAAGGAGTAGTCACAATAGTCCCTCAATATATCAAAATTCTAAAATAGTCCCTGATTATGCACTTTGTTAGTCAAAATAGTCTCTGACGCTAAAATATTGTTAGTCAAAATAGTCTCTGACGCTAAAATAATCCTTCAATACTCACAATAATTTTTTTCATATAGGGACTGAAATGACAATAAATAAGTACTTATAATGACTGATATGACAATAAGTATATTGAAGGACTAATATGACAATATTAACGAAATATTTTAATGTGATGGACAAAGTGCACACTCAGGGATTAATTTGAAAATTCGATGCATTGAAGAACTATTGTGGCTACTCGCTATACATTCAGGGACTAAAATGACTATTATCCCAACAAAATTTAGGTTAATTGTATTTATTTATTTATTTTTGCTGAAAAAGGTTGATTGTACCAGGTGCTGTGGTACACTGCTTGTATTGCCCACTATTGAATATAAATAATGATTATTGAATGAATAGAGAGCCTCAACTATTTTCCTCCGTTAAACAATGTTTGATTGTTGCCTTACAATGATTGCTTTTGGATATTCCTATGTGGGTGTCAATAAAGGCTCTGTTTAGGGTGGGAGACCTTATTAAGTTTCCTACTGTGGGAGACCCCAATTTTTTTTGAAAGAAACTGAAAAGTGATTTTTCAACTAGACCGTGCATTTTTTGTAAGTCTGACCTCAGACCGTGCATTTTTTCTGTTAGTAAATTTTGCACGGTTCGTGCATTTTTTTAATAGACCGTGCGTTTTTTTACTAGACCGTGCGTTTTTTGTAAGTTTGACATCAGATCGTGCATTTTTTTCTGTCAGTACCGTACATTTTTTGTACTAGACCATGCGTTTTGAAAAAAACAAACAAGTCTCTTACGGTGAGAGACCTACTGAGGTCTCTCACCGTAGCCTTTGCCGTCAAGAAGAACAAATATCATGCAATGGACACGTTAATAATTTGGATTTAAGACAGTCACGCCAGTGACCAAACCAAAGATAAACTAACAAAAGTGTTGCACTGCTTTTTTTAAAGCCTATTTGCTCTGGTCAGAAGTTTTGTATAAAATGAGCAAATTAAAAATTCTCCGAGCTTTAACATTGTTTAGAAAAATAAGCTTCATGGTTGATTAAATTAAAAAATAGCATCAAGAATAAGATAATTCAATGGGAAGAGAGCGATTTAATTCTTGGCAAGTGGGTCTACAATTTTCACTTCTTCACCGAGGCCGGCAGCCAGCAGATGAAGTGAACAAACAACAATTACACCAACCACCTCAAATTAAACTTGAACTTTTTTCTTCATTACTATAAATTACAAATTTTTCATACGTACAACGTATAAAAATAACTAAATAAATGCTAAAATAATTAATGAAAGAAGGGGACCCAACCCAAGAGTGAATAAAGTAAAGTGGTCATTGGTCAACTCTGAAAGGATGTGTGTTTGAATCTTTAAAGAGTTAGGTCATGTGGCAAAAGGATAGGTCTTAAACTACAAAGGTTGAAGTTGGAGTTTTGTTAGTGTTTTTAAATTGAGATAAATATAAATATTTTTTTAAGTGTTTTTTTAATCTTAAAATCTTCTCTGTGTTGAAATATGTATTATCCCTTCACTTTAAATTTATTATGAAAATGTTATCATACATCTTAAGACACAAGTTAAAAAAAGTTAAAAAGCTAAAGTTAAAATTATTTTTTGAAAATTCTATATTCAATGTTTTGAAAGTTCACACCTTTATATTTTCAATACAAAATTTATTTCTTATTTATTTATGTGGTTCCTTGACATATATCCTAAGATCACAACTTAGTTTTATCCAATTTGTTAGGGGTTTTATTAACGAAAGCCTTCAGACACTTTTTAAGGATTCCAAATCAAGTTATTATTTATTAAAAGAATCAAATATTTTAATTTTTAATGCATTGAATACAAATATTTTTATTAACACTTATCATTTATGGTCCTTAAAAAATATCCGGAAGCAACTCGTTAATATTTTCCTTTATTATATTAGCAAAAGAAGAATAACAGCGTGTGTTTGTGTAATACATTTGGCTTTGTACCGTAAAAGAGGAAATTTTGGGTGTTTAAATAACAAAAATTTATTTTGAATGACTTGAATGTGCAAAATTGATTTACTAGTTGAATTAAAATAAAAATTTTTCTATCATGTGCAAATTTGTATTTGATATTAAATATGTATCTTTTTAGTAAATAATTGTTGTTTTTCAATAAAAAATTTCAAATTTTATTTGTTTTAACATGTGCAATATTGCATATGTTAAATAAACTCTTAAAAAAAATACATGATTTGATATGTTTACGTAAAAACATTTTTTTTATCAAACGTAGAAATTGAACAACAAATTTTAATGTAAAATTACGTTTAGAAAAAAAACTTCAAATTCAGACTTTTTTTAAGAGGAAAATCCTGAGTTTTATGTTATGTTGATTTTAAAGATAAAATTAATTTTAAATCTAAAAATAAAATCAAGAAACATAAATAAAACAGTCTCTACCGTTTCCTCATCCTTTCTTTGTTGTCTGTCTTTCTCTCAAATCTCAATCTCTTCACTTTACTTCCCTTTCTTATCTCTCACACACTTCCTTCCAACCAACTTTCCAATTTGAACAAAAGAGTGTCCAAATGAAACTAATTTAATTTTATTTATACGATCCATTCTTTTGGACACTTCTGTCTTCTGTTCCCCCATGAATTATACCGTACAACGCACCTCACCGGATCTCGCTGCTCTCTGATCCGTTTCATCTTTTCCTTTCTTCGCAACTTCTAGAAACCCGGTCAATATGAGTCAACTCGGTCTCATATTGCAGGAATCACTGCGTTCTCAGAGAGAATCAAGAACCATTCTCGGTTTATTAACCGAACAAATGGACGGTTTAGATTCAGGAACCACGAGAAGACGTAGTCTCAAAGAACGGTTCAGATTCACCGGTATGGGCTGTTGTGGTGCCACCTGGGTTTTCCGTCCAATTATCCGCCACGAACATCATCATCATCAACAACAAAACGAAGAAGGTGAAGCTACGGTGGAACAACAACAACAGCTACAAGTTCAAGATCAAGATCTGAACCCAGTTGAACCGGAATGTGAAGCCCCGGCGGGTTCGTCTGGTTCTGGTATGAACCTAGCGGCGGCGTTGGCAGCGGAGCGGCAAATGAGGGTATCGGAGGAGACTAGTGGCGGTGGCGGAGAAGGAGCGACGCCGTGGAGAGTTTCGTTGATGAAACTGTTGGAGGAAACGGAAGGTGAAAATGAGAGTGCGGTGGTTGTGGAAGGGAGTGATTCGGTGTGCTGCGTGTGCATGGGAAGAAAGAAAGGTGCAGCGTTCATACCGTGTGGACACACTTTTTGCAGAGTGTGTTCGAGGGAACTGTGGTTGAATCGAGGAAATTGTCCCCTTTGTAATCGTTCTATTCTTGAGATTCTCGACATTTTCTGAATTTCATTACCCACTTTCTTGGATCCTTGAATCTTCATGTTAGTTAGGTGTAATAGTAACATGAGAGTTTTAATTTCTTGAATTTGCTGTAGTTTGAATTTTGTGATTAGTAGTAGTATTAGTAGAATCAATAATTTTTTCCTTTTGGTAGATTTTTGTCTTTATCTTAGGTTCACTTAGTATTGGGGGCAGTGGTGGGGGACCTAAGCAATGCAGAAAAGCTTTTTCTAAATAAAGAATAAGATCAAGGAATACGAAGTTTGTTATTTTTAATTTTATATATATGCTTGAAATTTATATTTATAAATTTGGCCTAGTGTATTTGATCACATTTTTCATATCAAGTAGTCTAGTAAATGTTCATCCTTTAGGCGAATTCGGAATTCCATTCGTTATATATTGTAATGTTTTTATCAGCTGAGTTAGATGCTCACTAGACATATTGGATCACACTCTATTAGTTACAATTGAGTTGGTAGGTTTTCAAATATATGAGGCGCGGTTGCCTTTAATGAGGTCATGTGAGAACTTTTGAAAGAGGGTTGTGTACATGTGTTTAATTTTATGACGATGACAAGTGAGTGTTTGGAAATCTTAAATTCAACTGTGAAAACTCACTTTGGACTAGAATCTACAACGGTTAGAACGGGGATGTTGCACAGTGAATAAGAATATGCACAGTACATGATTCCGAACGTGCCCTAATAGAAAAATATGGATAAGGAAAAATGTTTGTTAGATACCTCAAATGTGTACCCACCATGATAGAGATAGAGATAAGAGAAAATAACATGTTACATATTTTTGACAAAGGAACATGTTACATTACATGATAGTTGTGAAAAAATTTAGATGAAAAAAAAAAATAAAGTGTTGAATAGAAGTAAAAAAATTTGATATTTTAAAGAACATTATTAGTAGATAAAATTCTGTTTACTCAAAAAATGTCCATGTGAAACTCTGACAACATTTCTTTTAGGTGGCATTTCACATTCCTATCATGGACAAGTTCATTTGTAACCAATATATCAAACAAAGAACACATTATTATCATGGTGGCGTTTAGCCTGGGACAGTGTAGTTCTTTCTCAGGATGGGAAAGTCCGGTTTCAAAGGACACGTGGCGGTTTCTAGAAATTGAGACCAAACAAAAAAACCAGACTTGTAATATTTTAATGTTGTTGGTTGCTTTACAATTCCACCTCCCTTTCTAGGTAATGAATTAAAACTACACCCACCATTACAGGCATTAAAGTCGAGTGGTTGAGTGAAAGTTCATTACAACAATTTTTTAAACTTAGCAACTGGGAAAAAAATGTAAACGTCCCTCACTAGTGTTGAAAAACAAAATCCTTCGTAACAACCATTTTTCTTTCGATGACTAAGCAATTAATCAATAGTAGTTTGCAAATTTACTTAAACCATGTTGTTTAACCACACATTAAATAAGATCTAGAAAGTGCTGGAACGGATCCTTGTCAGTCGAAGAAAGGTATGGCTTACACAGATTAGTAATTGAATTCACAGAAAGCAATGTACCAGCAAGATGAAGAGAGAATCGATCAAAAGTCTCACTGTTTTTCACCTTTTCAGTTTTGAATTGCAATTTAGGGTGAAGAAAAGGGGCAATTTCATGAGTTTTCATCATTCTCTTATTAGTTGTAAGTCAAAATTGAAAGATGGAACAAATGGGTAATGAAAATCAGTAGAGAATGAAGAACTGAAGAAGAGATTCGAAGAATATGAATTTTGTTTTGTTCTACAAATGAAGATGAAGTTTGAAGTGTTAAGAAAGAGAAAAGACCCCTGTTTAACTAAACAAAAACCACATGTGTTCCTTTACCAAAGTCCATAACAAGTAAATCAATTAATATATAAAATATTAGTTGTGGTGTCTATTTTTTTGTTTTCATGTACAAGAGCAAAAAGTTACTAGAAGGTACCTCATACAAAATCTAAACCATTGAATTAAACTAATAATATATCAATGGCTGAAATGACTCCTTTCTCATCATGGGAAACAACTTCCCTTTCCCATGCTAAACTCCACCTATTATCATAGTCTCACAACACTAAATTTTTTTCCATATTATCTTCCATCATCCTTCTCTCTCCTCCATTCTCCACTCACCCACCACCACTACCTTCATCATTTCCGCCAACTCTAAATCCGGGTTCATTTTCTTTTGAAGTTATTTCCATTTAGGTATTGATTTTGCAGGCTCTTGTTTTACTTTTAGAATGGGTATGTGCAATATGCAAGTAAGAAGCCTTTCACTCATACTACATTGACAGTACCGAAGCTCCCAACAAAATCATTCACAACACATATTGCATCATCAAAAGTTGATTTTGAAGATTCCACTTCACCACCCTCTCAAAATCCCTAAATGGGTTCCACTTTTCTTTCCCTTCTTTCCTCACCATAGATCCCAACTATGTAACCTAAAAATCATGCCTTTTTCATATAGGTATGGAGGAAAATAGACAATTTTTCTATCTTCAAATCCAACATCAAAGATACTCAGAAAAATGAAGAAGATTATGAACATTGCTTAAAGGTTCAATCGAAAATGTTGAACAGAGACAAAAGAAATTGAAAGGCAACCATGCACAACATTTGGTGAGAGATGAGTGTAGAAGATGAATGATTAAAATCCAAATAATAAAAATAATAAATGTTTAAATCTCTCGTAACCATATAATCTTAATAGTGGTAATAGTGATCTCTTGTGGTATGGAGGAGAGAGAATGATGGTGGAAGAAAGCTTAGGAAAAAAATTTAGTGTTGAGTGACTATGATAAGATTGTGTTCTCTGTTTAATCTATTGGTCAAAGTGAACTTGTCCATGGTGGGAAATTTTTCTACTTTCCCATGTGAAATGCCACATTTCTTTTATAGTTTTACGAGCTGTACTAAATGGTACAAAAATGAATGAGAGACCCCAAATTTGACTGAGTGAAATGAAACTAAGCAACCATTGACAAAATGGTAAAATAGAACTTTTGTTGTCGAAGAAGCAACTGTAAGATATAAAATAATTGATGGATAGGCATGCAGTTAGTAAATGACAACAGTTCATTTCTTAGTTGTGATGAAAAAAAAATTGCCAAACATTCCTCACAATTATTGTATATTTTACTATTTTATCAATGTGTGGTTAGTTGTATCCGTGGAGTATCTTACTAACGCCAAATTTGGTATTACCCATTTTCGTAAGATTCGGCATATATAGCTCTTTCTCTTATTAATCTCTTATAGTATAAATAAGTCGTTTGCTAATATATTTTGGTCTTGACATAAACGACTTAGGGCAAATTATATAGCTTTTCTTAACTCGTGATTACCTCGACTTTTATTTTGAATTCATTGCCACAATATCCAACAAGATATGAAGTGTTTTTCAGATTTTTTTCTCAATAAAATCAAATTGGTTTGGCTTTCAAGATGGTCCTAAAAGTGTATATATGTTGGGAAAATTGGAGGGTCAAGTATACAACATTTGGATGATTGCTCAATAGGCACATCAAAATTGCTCATTTGGCTATAAAAAGTCGATCCGATAAAAATAACTGGTCGGAATTTACAACCTAATTGAGAACGAAATTGAAGTGTTTATTACGCTACTTTCTAACATTTGCAAAATGTGGGGATCTATACCAAGATGTCTAAGTCCAAGAGGTCCTTATCTTTTAAATTGGGCTCCACTAGTGGTCGTTAACAGAATGGCCAAGGACCAAATGCAAAACAGAAATTATTAGGGAATTTCTTTTTCCACCTGTTGTCTTTCTCGTGCGTCCTCCGTTTTGGCTATTTTAAGCATACTTGATGTTTTTTAGATTATAAAATCTGGATTCTACTTATCCAATTTTGTGCAGATTCTATTCAATTTTTTAAAATGACATGATTTAAAATTGACAAGAAAACGTATTAATTCAACACAATTTATTATTTGAACACAATTTCATAATACATTTACATTAACATCATTATCAGATAAAGATAAATAGAATACACCAAATAGTCAAATGCGGTTTTTATTCTGGGACGGAGGACTTCTATTCTAAGTACACTGTATTCAACTTTTTATTTATGATAGCGGGAAGCAAACTAATAGTTAATAAGAATAATTTGGTAAAATGATTTTTTTTGTTTCTTCTATTTATTGCATTTGTTAATATGTGTGTAAAAATCTTAAATGACATTCACTTTTAAAACAGATGGAGTAAAAATATGTGTATAGCATATCATTTAGAATCTATACATAATATTGGGTTTAATTGCGAGTGGTTAAGTTTTGCATCGACTATAAATTGGTTGAATGTTGGATAAATAAGATATGTGACTTATATACCTAGTTTCTTATGGTTTTAGATCATGATATGTTGTGTCATTCTCTTGGCAGAGGAGGGGGAGTAGGGTCCTTGTATTGGGATCATTACATGTTTATCCAATCAAATCACACTAAGTAAAAATTTTAGAGATATTTTAGGAATTATCCTAAAAAAGGGCATCATGATTTAATTTAATTAGAATCATGTGTAAAAAAAAATTTGCATTGTCATTGTATACAAATTAAATTTTTGTTTTAATTCGAATACATTTCATCATGCGTGGTTATACAAATATTTTAGGACTTGATATAACTAGTACCATAGTGTGAATTTGATTTAATGCTGTAAAGAATTTTAAGATACGGTGCATAAAAATCAAACTCTTTGTACTTTACAATATATATGAATTATTTTAGAATGAGATCATTGATCAATTTTACAACTGTCATTTGCGAATGTTCAAATAATGTATGTATCCAATGCAAATATACACTCTAGAATAATTTGCAAGTTGTAAATTACTTTATCAATCATTTCAAAATGGGATCGTTGATCAATTCCAAAAATAAGGTAAAATTGACTATATGGCCGCCAATAATTATCCATCTTTTTGTGAGGCAAAACATTTTCGGTTTATACACAGTTTCACAAACTAGTCTTTCTGCCTCTCGAGACAGAAAAAAATAACTAAAGACGAGAAAATGTGAGAGATATTTCTTTGAACAAAATGATAAGAAATAAATCAAGAAAAATGATCTTATCCAGAAAAAAAATCAACAGAAATGAAAACGAATAAGAGAGAGAGCAGCTACCTGTGGATGTGGAGTTGGATCAATTTTCCTAAAGAAACAGAGAGGGTAGTCGCAAAAATAGGGTCCCATTTCCTACCAAAAACGAATATGACTCAAACCTTTAGAGATATCATCATAGTCACATTCTCACTCAAGAAAGATGGTAGGTAGTGCTCCATCAGTCACAATGTGAACACACACAGAAACTGCACAATTGCCTGCTGTCTCTTTAAATTTTGATATTATATTTAGCTTCTTTTTTTATCTACAAATATTAATAACTTAGTTTTTAGTATTTATTTGTTACCAAATTTATTCTTTTAACAGCGAAAGAATGATAGACCTTATCTTTCTATTAATTCATATTGATATATATACACAATTATACAGTGTCAGTTTCTCTGACTATTTTACTATACAATCATTACTATTTAATGACAATTATATGCTAATAATATATAAAGATATTCTAATAATATATAACGATATTCTACGATATTCTAATAATATATAAAGATATTCTAATAATATTCTAATACACCCCCGTAGTCGAAACGGGAGGCTGACGGATGTTGAGACTATGACGAAAATCGTCAAAGATTCAGATACTACATTGGCAATGAAAGAGTTCCAATAGCAAGTTTCTAATCCAACAAGATTCAGATACTACATTGGCGACTTCGGCTTCAACACTAGACCGAGAGAGGGTGTGTTGGCGTTTGACAGACCATGAGATTAAATTGTCACCAAGATAGACACAGTAACCAGATGTGGATCGCCTGGTGTCGGGGCAACCAGTCCAATCTGCATCAGTGTAAGAAACCAATTTGCTGTTAGAGGAGGGATGTAAGTGAAGGCCGAAATCAATAATGCCATGAATATACCGAATGATACGCTTTAGTGCTGACATATGTTGCGTTATAGGGTCATGCATGAATGGGCATACCTGTTGTACTACATAAGAGATATCTGGTCTTGTGAAAGTTAAATATTGCAATGCTCCTGCAAGACTTCGATATTCAGTTGGGTAATGATACGGATTTCCAAAAGAACCACTGAGTTTTGCCTTGGTGTCGACTGGAGTGGGTGATGGTTTGCAGGAGGACATGTTTGCTCGTTCTATAATTTCCTCTGCATATTTTCTTTGAGACAAGAAAAGACCACCTGTATGTTTAGTGACAGATATTCCCAGAAAATAACTTAGAGGACCCAAATCCTTCATGGCGAATTCAGAACTAAGTTTAGACATAATAGAGTCACGAAGAGCATCAGATGAAGCATTGAGAATTATGTCATCCTCATATAGAAGAATATACGCAGTATCATCACCGTGATGAAACACGAACAAAGAGTGATCAGAGATGCTGTGAGGGAAACCCAATGTGGCAACATAGTCAGTGAATCTTTGGTACCAGGCACGAGGTGCTTGTTTTAAACCATATAGAGACTTCTTGAGGAGACAAACATGCTCAGGATAGTGTGGATCGCGGAAACCAGGAGGCTGGTGCATATTCTGTTTGGGAGGTGACTCCTCTTGAATGGGAGGATTGTTATTCTGTTTGAGAGATGATTGCTCGATAGTCATGATGAGAGGAAAGGGGGCGGCCGGTTTGTTTGAGGAGAGGAAGAAGAAGAAGGGCGACCGGTCTTAGAGAGGGGGAGAAGGACGGCACAGGGAGGAAGAATAAAAAACAAGGGGGAGGCACGACCGATTTTAGGAAAAGAGAAAGGAGAGAAGAAATTAGGTTTTAGGATAAGTACCTAAGCGTACTGATACCATGAAAGAATGATATGTATTGCCTTTCTATTGATTCTCAGTGATATATATACACAATTATACAGTGTCAGTTTCCTGACTATTTTACTATACAATCATTATTATTTAATGACAATTATATTCTAATAATATGTAACGATATTCTAATAATATATAAAGATATTCTAATAATATTCTAATATATTCTACGATATTCTAATAATATACAAAGATATTCTAATAATATTTTAATAAACACTTTCAACTCTTTAATGCTTAGTTCAAACTAGTTCAACTATCTAATTTCCAAATTTCTTTTATTTTATCATTTTTTTTTGCTTAGATTAAAACGTTACCACCCAATTTAGTTTATCTTTTATATTCTTTCAAGTGACACTACATATATGCGGCCTAGCATCCTAATCTATGATTAATTAATTCTAAGATACTTATCAATGATCCCCCATCAAAATGCACATTAAACTTTTTAACCTTATTACACACCTACCTTGATTTGTTACTCGTCCATTAGAACTCAGGTTGTTTTCAACTTAAATACTGTTATTTTGTCCATATGAGAGAATGAATCAATCGATATTTTATTCATCTTACAAATTTACAAATGATACATTTATTTAAAAGGACAACTTGTAGGTATGTGTACTTGTACTTAAAAAAATAAAGTTAATGCATGATATGTTACTCCAATAAATCACGATTATTTAAACTATTAGGTATTAAAAAAATTATTTATTTCTAAAACCGCCAAATAAAACATTTTACCGGTAGTCTCCATGAGCTTAACTCAGTTGGTAGGGACATTGCATATTATATGGAGGAGTCGGGTTCGAACCCCGGACACCCACTTCTTCACATTTAAAATGTGTGACCTCCAGCCACTAGACTACTTAACAAAAAAAACATTTTCCAGTAAACTTTCAATTTTCTATTACAACATACAAAATTAGTCCTTTTAAATAATTATTAACTCAGTTGATGTGTTACCTTAAAAAAAAAACTCACTTGATAATGTGTTCCCTTTAAAAAAACTCACTTAATGTGTTAGATTTGTTAGCAATTTCAGGTCAACGTGGGAGCTAGATATCATGAAGAGCACACGAGAAGGCAACATCAGCAGAACTTTTTCTCTAAATAATTTTTTAAATTAAATAATATATACTTCTTTCCTAGGCACTCTCCTTGAAGCCAAAGGCCTATAAATTGCACCTAAACAACACCACTCTTCACACTCTCACAGCAAATAGTCCTATAGTCACTGCCCATTAAAGTGAGAGAAAAACAGAAAGAAACAAATGGAGAAGTTTCCAGTAGTTGACATGAAGAATCTTAACACTGAAGAGAAGGCATCAACCATGGAGATCATAAAAGATGCTTGTGAAAATTGGGGTTTCTTTGAGGTACTATTTATTTTTTATGAGATTTCTTTGAGTTACTCTATAATGCTAAGTTGGCCACATATATATTATATGCATTGTTAAGACTCCCACATCGGATAAGAGATGACCTGCCAATGTTTTATAAGTGAGGGCAATCTTCACCTCACAAGCTGGTTTTGTGGGGTTGTGTTAGGCCCAATCACGATTTCTAAGATGGTATCAGAGCCTCTTCAAGATCTATTGGGTCACCTGCTATCAGGTTTCCGCTATCGGGCCACCCACCATTTATGTCCACGAACCAAGTCCAATAGTGCTGGTCGTGAGGGGGTGTGTTAACCTCACAAGCCGGTTTTGTGGGGCCCAACCACGATTTCTAAGATGCATACCAATCAGTAACTCTTTAACTATAGGTATATGCTTCCTTCAAAAAAAAAAACTATAGGTAAATGCTAGTGATTAGTGGTCATGATAGTTTTCAGGATCGAACCCGGAACCTCCTGCTTAAAACTCATTCAATATCTCTTAGCTCACTAACCGAACCACCTATGCGAGACATACTAATTAGCCCTTAATTGATAATTCTCCTTTAAAAGACTGATTTCCCCTGCATATTCATGTTGTGTACTTGTGTTTGAAGGCTTTGTTTCTTATTTGTGGGTTTTCTTTGTTTTGTTTGATGAAGTTGGTGAACCATGGGATATCCATAGAGTTGATGGACAAAGTTGAGAAGCTGACAAAAGAAAACTACAAGAAGCGTATGGAGCAAAGGTTCAAAGAAATGGTAGCAAGCAAAGGTTTAGAGTTTGCTCAGTCAGAAATCAATGACTTGGATTGGGAAAGCACTTTCTTTTTGCGCCACCTTCCTAACTCTAACATATCAGAGATCCCTGATCTTGATCATGAATATAGGTCATTATTTATTCTCAATATAAATCATGCACACCTCTTAATTTAAATTGCGGTTCGAACCTTTATATTGCGGGAAAATGTAGTTGGTACGGTCAAAATTACGATTATGATGCCGTTGTGGAGATAAAAAATCCTTTATATTGTGGTTGCATAATGCAGTTTAAAACCATGATGTACGTGTATATTTTTTGTGTGTGTTAGGTCACATAAATTTTTTTGTGTTATTAATTTTAGGAAGGCAATGAAGGAATTTGCAGTGCAACTTGAGAAACTGGCTGAGCTACTTCTTGACATGCTGTGTGAGAATCTAGGGCTAGAGATAGGGTATTTGAAGAAAGTCTTTAATGGATCCAAAGGACCAAATTTTGGAACAAAAGTTAGCAACTACCCTCCTTGTCCTAAGCCAGAGCTCATCAAAGGACTCAGAGCCCACACAGATGCTGGTGGCATAATTTTACTCTTCCAAGATGACAAGGTTGGTGGACTTCAACTCCTTAAAGATGGCAAATGGATTGATGTCCCACCAATGCGTCATTCCATTGTTATCAACCTTGGTGACCAAATTGAGGTATAGTACTAATCTATATATAACTAACTATATGTAATACAAAATATATACATAGGTTAGCGTTTGCGATGTTGTTGTAGAGACCTCAAAATCCGTTATATTACGGCTGCAATTTAAAACTGTCTGCTAGTTTATGCATCATTAATTTTCTTCATTAATTTAATTTTTTGTTGTTTATGATAAAAACAGGTGATTACCAATGGCAAATACAAGAGTGTGTTGCACCGTGTAATTGCTCAAACAGATGGGAACAGAATGTCCATAGCTTCATTTTATAATCCAGGCAATGATGCAGTAATATCTCCAGCACCAGCCTTGGTGAAGGAATTAGATGAGACAAACCATGTTTACCCAAAATTTGTTTTTGATGATTACATGAAACTCTATGCTGGCCTCAAATTCCAAGCCAAAGAGCCAAGATTTGAAGCTATGAAGGCCATGGAATCCAACATTCCCATAGCAGCAACTACCTAAACATGTGATGAGAAAATTATATGTATATATTAATTTTGTATGTTTATTTGCTAAGGTTTCTGAATGCTTTTGGTCTCTTTGATGTGTGGCATAAATAAATATGTAATATATAGTTTCAAAAAAATAAAATATTAGCTTGATCTGATAGTTTGTGATGGTTAAGTTAGTGTCACGTTGCTTCACTGTTTTATAAAGTAGAGCTGGATTATAATTCGTGTTATTATAACTTAAAATAAGAAAAAATAGTACACATGTGTGGCCATGACATTGACAGCAACCAAACTAGAATTGTTGATAATATTAAGAATCCCAATTTGGTAAGAAAGCATCGTGTTGGGTTTGAGTAGAAAAAAGTAGGTGATTGTAGTGGATGATAGAACTAACAATGAACTATTGTTTCCCTATTTACTCGATTTATGATGAGTAATATCAACTAGTCATAATAATCAATTGGGACCACAAGAAGAATAGTACACAAGTCAAGAACTAACTCAACCCAAGTCCTCTCTTGTGGCACGTTCGTCTCCTTTGACTTGTGTTTTAGTTGATCCCTCACTAGACTCACTATCATACACAGGATAAACAAACTTACCAGGCATTGAAAATTATAAGTTTTATTTTAAACTTTTTCTTTTTATTGTAAGCACAGTGATGAGTATCGAATACATTACTCAATGCGAGTTTGGAGCAACCGTGTTCATTCAGTGCTTGTTTGGTATTGTGGTAAGTTTGGAGCCACCTTGATTTTGCTCAACCCATTGTAATACCAAACATGCAAGGAAATGCTCAGCAAAAGATTGTAAATTTAAGAGAAGACGCTCAATATAATTTAAGATCTCCACTTACATAGTAGTTTAATCTTTTTGGAAAGAAAAAAATGTCATTTGTTTTGTCACTTAGAAACACACCAACATAATGGATATAGGTCGAAACGTGTAAGACATCCATATTGACCCATCTAAATCAATTTCACCGATCAATAATCAATCACACAACCAAGAAACTTGTCCTATGCACATTAAAACGATGATTGCCAACTCAATGATAGAGACCACGAAACTCGATGATTGCCCTATGCTAATCCTGTTCATTAAAATTGGAGTGTACAAGAATCCATATACTTTTGCTTGGTCACGTTGCACAGTTTATTTTTTCTACTTTTTCGTGTACAAGAAAGCGTTTTGCTTTAACCGTCCTGCCAAAGGAAACTGACGTACACACTTCAATCACTAACCATAGTCCATGAAAGAAACACATTCAGTAAGGCATAGCTTAATAACCATATAAAACTTTAGGTTATAAAATCCATAATATATGCAGCAATACAATTCTCAATAATTTGCAACTGTACAAAGTACAAAGCAGGGGATATAATGATCGACCAACTGAAATTCGTAACTTGTAAATAAAATGAGATTTCAATAGTTGCTTTCGAGATCTTGATGCCAAGGATTCCTTGTCCATGGTTCAAGGAAGACAACTGAACAAAAATGAGATTTCAAAACCACACATCATTTATCTCATACTTCATTGGTGTTTGGACGGATGTTGAATTGTCAACAAATAAGGTTATCAAAGGTTTTTTTGGAAGGCAACTACGAGAGGAAACGCCATTGCAACGTCATTGCACTTGGTCCACATGCAAGCTACCTGGACGAAGGATGGAAACCACATATTATACACACAACCCCCTATCCACTTCAACTACCTGAACAAACAAACCCCTCTCCTACATCTGAAAGTGATCCATCTTCACCTGACCCCATTTCCTTAGCCAATCAAATTGGTATCGAAATTGTTGATGTTCTTGAAACAGATAAAACAATGGATGACAAACCAATTAGGACACCATCTTCTCATCCTAAACCTGGATTTTAACCAACTTTTGCAATTCCATCAGCTACAACACCATTCATTTCACTTCCTCCCTCTGGCAATCCTAATCTCGATGAATTAATTAAACATTATGTTGCTCTTGTGCTTTCTTGATAATTAATGTCCACTGATACGATATTTCCACAGTTTGCTAAAATGTTGAGGGGTTTTTATGATATACATAAGAATCGTATATCTTGTTTTCTGTTATAAAATGTTGAAATGAATTCTCTAATTATTATTGATAGTAAAAGTTGTATATATACATCAGACTTTGCAAAACTAAAGAAACGACTAATTAAACCAATTGAGTAACTATCAACAAAGTTAACTAAGCTACTATCAAAATTGATTTACAAACTATAAATACATATAATCTAACAGCCCCCCTCAAGCTAAACAATGAATGTCCTTCATGTTGAGCTTGGATACAAATTGATCAAACTGAGATGGATGTAGGGGCTTGGTATACATATCAGCAAGCTGGGCCTTCGTAGGGACAGGCATAAGGTGAACCACTCCAGCTTGAACCTTATCACGCACCAAATGGCAATCCAACTCAATGTGTTTGGTGCGTTCATGGAAGATAGGATTTTGAGCAAGATGAATAGCGGATTTGTTGTCACAAAAAATAGAAACCGCATGACCATGAGGATGAGATAGGTCCTGCAACAGATATAAAAGCCACTGTATTTCGGAGGTAGTGAGGGCAAGAGCATGGTACTTCGCTTCACTGGATGACCGAAAAACAACACTCTGCTTCTTGGATTTCCAACTAACCAAGGAAGAGCCATAAAAAATACAGAAACCAGTAGTAGATCTACGGCTATCAGGACAAGCCGCCCAATCTGCATCACTAAAAGCTGTCAATTTTCTATCAGAATCACTAGCAAAAAACAAACCACGGCCAGGACATGACTTGAGGTACTTGAGAACGTGAAGAGCAGCCTCCATGTGAGGAAGAAGAGGATTAGCAATGAACTGACTAAGTTTATTCACTGCATAACATAAATCAGGACGAGTGTTAGTCAAGTAGATGAGGCGGCCAAGAAGGCGCCTAAACTGGGTGGGATCCTCCAAAGGTGTGCTTGTATGTGCATTAAGCTTGAGGTTAGGAACCATAGGTGTAGAAACAGGTTTACAAGCAAGTAGACCAGCCTCCTCTATTAATTCAAGAGCATATTTGCGCTGGGAAACCACAAGGCCAGCAGGGGACCAAGCAACCTCAAGTCCCAAAAAGAACTTCAGTGTACCTAAGTCCTTAATCTTGAATTCATTATCAAGTAACAATTTGATCCTGTGAATTTCATCTAGATTATCACCAGTGAGAACAACATCATCCACGTAAATAAGCAAAACAGTGATAGTTGAACCAGAATGTTTAATCAAAAGAGAATAGTCATGTTTGGATTGAACAAATCCCAAAGGAAGGAGGAAGGAAATGAGCTTAGCATTCCATTGTCTGCTTGCTTGCTTCAAACCATACAAGGACTTTTGAAGCTTGCAAACCTTAGTAGGAGAAGATGTGGGAATGTCTTGAGGAATCTTCATGTAAACCTCGTCTTGAAGATCACCATGAAGAAAGGCATTATTGACATCCAACTGATGGAGGTGCCAATTATGAGTGACTGCCAAGGCAAGGACAAGCCTGACAGTGGTCATCTTGACCACTGGAGAAAAGGTTTCAAAGTAGTCCACTCCTTCAATTTGAGTGAAACCCTTGGCCACTAATCGAGCCTTGTACCTCTCTATAGAACCATCAGCATGGTGTTTGATTTTGTAGACCCATTTGCAGCCTATAAGAGTCTTGCCAGGAGGCAAGTCAGTAATGGTCCAAGTAGAGTTCATGTCAAGAGCTTGGATTTCTTGTTGCATAGCATCAAGCCAACATTGATGCTTGGATGCTTGAGCAAAAGACTTGGGTTAAACATGGGTACTGATAGCTGCAAGAAACAATCTATGGGAAGCAGAGATACCATCATAAGAGAGATAATCAGAAACGGGATATCCAATACCTGAGGGTGATTTATCAGCAGAAGAAACAGATAACATCCCGCAATGAAAGTCTTGCAGATAAGAGGGTTTGGTTTTGACTCTGGTTGAGGTTCTAAGAGGGGCAGAGGGATCAATTGGAGGGTGAGGAGCCTCAATGTTGTTGGAGGGGGGAGTATGAGTTGTAAGATGTTTGGGAGAGGAATCTGGTGAGGTCAGGCATGTTGGTGTAGGGTCGGTTAAATGAGAGGGAGGGTCACATGAAGATGTGAAAGAAGAAGGTGTGAATAAGTCAGCGATAACAACTTTTGATGGGGAAATAGATGGAGAGGAAGGTGGTGAGGAAGGGGAAGATGTGGGAGGGTAGGGGAATATATTTTCATAGAAAGAAACATTTCTGGAAAGGAAAATTTCATGGGTGTGGAGGTCAAAGAGAAGGTAGCCTTTGACACCTTGAGAGTGCCCAATGTGAATACACTTGCGTGCTCTAGGTGAAAACTTGGTTCTATGTGCCGTAAGGGTAGATGCATAACATAGAGAGCCAAAAACATGTAAAGGGGAAAGGTCAGGTGCTTTGTTGTATAGAAGGTAATATGGTGATTGGGAATTGAGGGTGAGGGATGGAAGTCTATTAATGAGATGAATGACATGGCAAACAGCAAAATCCCAAAATTGGATAGGTAGATGAGATTGGAACATTAGAGAACGAGCAACATTCAAAATGTGTTGATGCTTGCGTTCAACTAAGCCATTTTGTTGAGGGGTTTCCACACAAGACTTTTGGTGAATGATGCCATTGTTGAGGTAAAAATCAGGAATGGTAAATTCAGGGCCATTATCGGATCTAATCACTATGATAGTGGTGTGGAATTGAGTTTGAACATGAGCAACAAATCGTATAAGGTGATTTCTAGCTTCGGATTTAGTTCTCATGAGTTTGATCCAGGTGAATCTAGACCTATCATCTACAATAGTCAAAAAATACTTGTTTCCATTTATGGATGGGGTGGCAAAGGGACCCCAAATGTCAACATGGACAACATCAAAATTGTGCAGAGAAGGTGAGTCATGTATAGGAAAAGGAGGTTTCTTTTGCTTGGCAAAATGACAAGCATCACAATTTTCATTTGATGTAGAAGGCATATTACATGTGGGGGAGGGGTGTCCTAAACGATTATGCCAAATGTCAATAGTGACAGCAGAAACAGAAACAGAATTACAATGTATAGAACTAGACTTAGCGGAAGTAGCTAAATGGGGAACTTTCATTGTGTAGAGCTTTCCATCTCTTCTAGCATGGCCAATCACTCTCTTGGAGAGGATATCCTGTAACACAGCAAAATCACCATCAAAAATAGTTCTGCACTGAATAGTGTCAGCAAGTTGGCCAACAAATATGATGTTAGAGTTAAAATCAGAAACGTAGTAAACATCATATAGAGTGATTGTTGGTGTTAAGTGAATAGTGCCCTTGTAGTGTGTGTGTGTGTGTGTGTGTGTGTGTGTATCTTGTATCTCCAGAGGGCAGGGTGATAAGCAAGGGCTTGATAGCATAGTATCTTGAAAAGAAATCAAGACAACAACAAATATGATCCGTAGCACCACTGTCAACCAGCCAAGTGACAAACCAAGCAATGGGAGAGGTACCTGAAGGTGCAGTGTGCACATTGTTAACACAGACCATGTTAGCAGAAGTTGTAGCAGTGGGAGGAGTCGCCGGAAGCAGAGATAACAGACTCTGAAGTTGCTCAGCAGTGATATTCACAGGTGATGATGCAGATTGAGGAGGAGCAGAGGGTTCAGTCATAGAAACGTTATTAACATTCTTCAAACTGTTCTTAAACCCAGGAGGATACCCGTGCTTCTTCCAACAAGTTTCCACAGTGTGGTTCGTACGATTGCAATGTGTGCAAAGGCGAGTACTACGAGAAGGAAACAGTTTACCCCTACCACGACCTGCAGAAGGTAAAACGGAGGTCTGGACAGCAGCAATTGAAATGTCAAGAGCAACCGAAGTTCCAATTTGACGTTCCTGTTGCAAAATCATAGCATAGACCTTCGAAAGGGGAGGGAGAGGTTCCATAAGCAGAATTTGTGACCTAACAGCACCAAAATTATCATTCAAACCTTGAAGGAAAGACATCACAACATCACGCTCACGATAATCAGAAACAATCTTCGCTACGTGACAGCAACAAGTCCCCGGCGGAGCGAGACACGACGAAATCAGACGGTAATTGCATAACTCATCCCATAGAATACGCATTTTGGTGAAATAAGCAGAAACAGAGAGTTCACATTGCTTCAACGAGAAAATATCAAGATGAAGATGAGAGATTCTAGTGCTGTCACCTTGAGAAAATCGATTGTGAAGTTCCTGCCAAACAACATAAGCATCGGTGATCCAGAGTATACTTGAGGAGATGTCCATGGAAACCGAGCGATTGATCCATGATAACGTTAACATATTGCAGCGTTTCCAGATCGCAAATTTAGGATCGGTGTTCGCAGGACGGAGAATCGAACCATCAACGACGCAAACTTGTTCTTCATTTCCAACGCCATGGTCATAGCTTGGATCCAGCAATGGTAGTTAAAACTGTCGAGCACTGGAGAGACGAGAACCAGAGACGGATTCTCATTTGGATGGATGTAATAAGGATAGGAATAATTTGTTGGCTTGGACGATCGTCGACAAGGAGTTTGGAGAGAAGACCGATTGAGTGGTCTGAGTCATCGGAGGAGGAAGCAGAACCGTTGTCGGTGAGAGATGCCATGGACGATCGGAGAAGAAGAAGATGAAACGGTTACGGTGAAGAAAAAAAGGTAGTTACGGAGGAGAGAGAACAGAGCGTTTGGAAAGGGGTATTTTCACTGATACCATGTTATAAAATGTTGAAATGAATTCTCTAATTATTATTGATAGTAAAAGTTGTATATATTTATCAGACTTTGCAAAGCTAAAGAAACGGCTAATTAAACTAATTAAGTAACTATCAACAAAGTTAACTAAGCTACTATCTAAATTGATTTACAAACTATAAATACATATAATCTAACATTTTCCACAATTCAATTTACAACATAAGAGTAGCATTCAACACATTCAACATCAACTTCTTCAGAGTTAAGAGTGTCCAAGTTACGAATCCTAATTATATTGACTTTTTTTTAGTAAAAATAGCATGGATTCATCTAGATTAGGAAAGTTAGAGGAGGAGGTTGAATGAACATCGTAGAAGCTAATGGAATTGCAAAGGTTGGTTCAGGTTTAGGATGGGAAGATTATGTACCAATTTGTGTGTCATCCATTGCTTCATTTTTTTTTCAAGATTAGCAACAATTTCGATATCAGTTTGATTGGCTAAGACAATGAGGTCAGACAAAGAGTGATCAATTTTAGATGTAAGAGAGGGGTTAGATTGTTCAAGAGGTTGAGGTTGTTGTTATTTAGATAGTTGAACTTGAAATGGATAGGGGTAAAATGTATAATAGGTGATTTCCATTCTTTATTCATAGGAAAATGGCATTCCAAAAAAACATTTGATATCCACCTATTATACACTCGACCTTTATTCACTTCAAGTTCAACCACCTGAACAACAACAACAATCACAAGTTGAACAATCTAACCCCTCTCCAACATCTGAAAAATGATATATCTTCGCTCGACCCTGATGTCTTAGTCAATCAAACTGATATAGATTGAAATTGTTCCTAACCTTGAAACAAATGAAGCAATGGATGACACACCAATTAGTTGACCATCTTCCCTTACTAGACATGAATCTAAACCAACATTTGCAATTCCATCAGCTACCACATCATTAATTTAACCTCCTCCCTCTAACTTTCCTAATCTCGATTAATTTATTACTATTTTTACTAATTAAATCAATGGAATTAGAAGTCATAACTTGAGAGCTCTCAAATCCTAACGAAGTTGATGCAGAATGGGCTGAATGCTTCTATTATGTGGCAAATTGGATTGTTGAAAATAAGACATATGACTCTTATGTAGCTCAAAAGAACACTTCAGCACTTAAGCAAGTTGTGAAAATATGGTATATTTGGGCATCAAATAAAACTAAAGAATGCTAAAATGCATAAGGACGACTGAATTTGTTCTCTCTAAATGCACTTCTTCTACGACAACACCACATTTGTGAGTTCATTTTGACGGAAATTAAAGTTCCTACCTCTATTCCAGAAGTACTACAAGTACCTCTATAAATTACAAAGTTAATGAGTAAATAATGAAGATATTCCTTCGCATTGTGCAAAGAAGTCGCATGTTTTGAATCTCCTTCAACTTCACAACAGTTTGTGAGTGAGGAAGCCAATTAACAAATCAATGGAAGGTAGCGTATTCTTTGTGATGTCATATGATAATTGCTCCTCCATGAGTTATAAATAATCTAAGAGTGTGTTTGGATGAGGGAATGTTTTGAGGTAATGTAATGTTTTGAGGGAATTCAAATATATTTAGATGAATTGCATTGTTTGAATAATAATATGGAGAATTTTCAAAATGATGGAAATTTATGAAGTATTTTGTTCAACTTAAATTTAGAGTATTTCAAATGACACCTAAAAGCTAAGAATTTCAAATTTTTTTTATTCTTATAATTTTCAAATTTTGCATTTTGGTCCTCAAATTTTCCAAAATTTTCAAATTGACCCCAATAAATTTACAAAAAATTGCAATTTGACCCCTAATATTTTTTTGAAATTACAAATTTACCCCTCAACTTATTCAAAATTATAAATTGACTCCTCAAATATTTTGAAATTTACAAATTGACCCCTAATTTCAATTTTCAAATTTGACAAAAAAAATTAAAATTTATAGAAGTTGCCCAAAAAGGATGACAATGAAATTTTTTATTACTCCATCCAAACAAGAATATTTAGAAATGAAGTCAATTTAATTGAATCATTCAAATTGCATAGAATTCTAAATTCTTCAAAATTTCTTAATTACCTCATCCAAACACACTCTAAAGGTAATAATGAATGTCCAATTAAGAATAATGTGGAACAGAGAAAATAGATATTAAATGTTTAAAAACCTTGACATGGCAAGTAGCTATTGCATAGGGATGGCAAAGTGGGCCGGCCCGCCCCGTTTAGGCTCGCCCCGTCTAAGCCCGCTTAAAATGGGACAAGACGAGCCGAGTCAAATTAGGTGCACGAGTCCAAAATCTCACCCCGCCCCGTTTAGTGGCGGACAAATGAGTTGGCGGGCCGGCCCGCCAAACAAAAAACTTTGTTTTTTTAGAGAAAAAAAAAAAAGCAACTTTTTTTAATGCATTTTTTTACAACTTAATTGTTACAAAAAAATATGCTGCTTTTATTATTTTTTTTTTAAAGTATATGTTGCTTTTATCATAAAAAAATATAAAAGAATATGCAACGAATAAATTTGTGGTAAAAACAAGATAATTAATAAATTGTCGAACTCAACATCATACTTAATAGCAAAATAATGAAAATATGCCAACATAAAACAAATCCAACAATTAAAATAAATCCAAAAAGATAAAATAAGTCTAAAAGAAAAAAGAAAAACGAGTTAAGCGGGCCGGCCCGCCCCGTCACGAGTCCGCCCCGTTTTTTCAACGAGTTTTGCGGGACGAGCCAACTATAGGAAGCGAGTTCAAAACTTCGACTCAGCCCGCCAAAAATGGCGGGCTAAACGGACCGGCCCGACGGGTTGGGCCCGTTTTGCCACCCCTACTATTGCATGGTGAACGAACTTGAACTCAATTGCTCAAGTTGTAAATCTATCACTATGTTGAAGTAATGTAATTATAGTAAAGTAGTAAGAACCTGAACCCGGCGATGATGTCGGCGATATTTATTTGGTGCAACGAAACACTTTATCAAGTTCATGAGCCGAATTGAATTTGTAACTTCTTTAATTCCGACTCTATGATTCTTGTTATATAGCCTCTATAGACATTCAAACAAACACAAATTGAAAACATATGAGCACTAATAATGAAAATTACCTTACATCTATTTTCAAATCTTGTTGGGATACTAGTAAATATTGCTTTTAAGAAAATTACTCTTCTCACTTATGAAATTGCCCATTCACTATTTTGAGCGGTAGTTAACTTCCTCTGAAGTAGTGAATGAACAATTTCCCTTAAGTGAACGGTAGTTAACTTCCGTTAAGTGTGCAACCCTTGTGCTTTGATTGCTCTTGCCGAGTCAGGTGTGACATGGATAGGAGTTGTCCAAAAGAGGGTGTTGGTTAAATCTTATGGGTGAGCGTGTGATGCTCAGACATGAGCCATTTTACTTGGATATGGGGCCTGAGACGTCCTTATTGGATTAGGGGACGAGTAATGGTCCAAAATCCATAAAAATAAAAATAAAAACAAGGGTCATACTAACCAGTGTCCACTGAGCACTGGTTAAGGAATACAAAACATGAAAGTTTTAAGTTGAAAACAACATTTTCTTAAACTTCTGAGGAGTTGGCTGCACAACTTTCAATGTCATACTACTATATTTGCTACCTTAACCGGTGCCTCAGGGGCACCGGTTAGCATTTCTAAAAAAACAATTAGCTATCCTAAAAGGAGAGAAATCCTCATAGCTACAATATGCTCAAATGACGCAACTTTGGACCGGTAATTGTCATTTGACTTAAATATAATTTTGGCACCCTAACTTTTAAAAACATTTAATTTAGGTCCCTTAACTTTACAAAACGCTGGAACACTGCTGAGAAGGTCTCACGTGTCTAAAAGCATAAGGCCAAAATTCGTGTTTTTTAAAGACAAGGGGTTAAAAGTGCTTTTTTTAGAGATAAAGGGCCAATTTTTTATTTTTGCATTTTGCAACGTTTTATAAAGCTATAAACTCAAAATTGTTTTTTTATTATGGGCCAAAATCGCAAGTTTTTAAAAGTTATGGGGCCAAAATCATCCGGCAATTCTTCGTTGAAAATTGCTCTTCTCCCAAACAAATTGCTCACTCTCATATAAACTGACGAAAATGCCCCCAGCGTGACTTAAGTCACGAAGGTTATAATCAGCGTGACTTAAGTCACGCTACTTAAGTCACGCTCGGTATATATCAACGTGACTTAAGTCACGCTGTGTACCACGTGACTTAAGTCACGCTTGTTTTAGGTAAGGTATGTTCTCACCACTTTTGCACAAAGATAATATTTTTTGACCCCAAACATACAATATGTTATGTTCATTTTTTAAAAGCATGCCATGTCTTAGAAACAACAATAACAACAATTCATTCATGATCCAAAATAAATCATAACTAAAAATACACAGGTACACGTAATAAATTTCAAAATTAATAGAATGCGACAAATTTATTTAGTTTTAATTTCATCTCCGTTCAAATAAACAAAATGTTACGTTACATTACATTCTTCCTAAATATGTTGTATCATCATGATGTTGGATTAAAATTAAATTCATGATAGTTTGCCGAAAAATGTTGGCATTGAAGTGTCTTATACTTAGTGTAAAAATTTGCAAGTCTCTTTGAAAACTCAAAAAAAATGAAGAGAACACAACACATCTATTCTACCGAATCAACTATATAGGTTCTCACATCGAATTTCCTCATATAAGATGAGTCATGACAAAAAGAAATGCATTCCAATATATTCTTTTGAACTTAATCCTACTGCTCTGCCAACTGACAGGTTTCAATTGACAGAGGAGCATGATCAAGCACAAAACAACATCTTAAAACTGCATTCTCTTTTGTCACACTCATCTTATACGAAAGAATTCGACGTGAGATTCTATATAGTTGATTCGGCAGAATACATGTTGTGTTCTCTTCATTCTTTTGAGTTTCCAAAGAGACTTGCAAACCTTTACGCTAAGTAAAAGACACTTCAATGCCAACATCTTCAGCAAACTAAAAATTAAACTAGAATCCAACAAAATAATGACACAACATAATAATACTATCTAAACATCTTCATCCGGCCAAATCAAACTCTTGAGAATATCTTCTGGCGACCTCAGCAACGTAGCATCCATCTCGATGGGGATCATGCTGTGCTGAGCACATATCGAGAACATGCTCCTCACGTCGTCGTCGTTCGCTAGCTCCGGCCGAGTGAACGTCAAATTCCCCTCTGAGTCGAACGATGGACGTTCGTACCAAACGTATTTCACCCTCCTTGTGTCTCCGTGGTTGAGTCGTTGGTTGATTTCATGAAGTTGATTCTTCAATTCTTTTAACGTGACATCGTCCCGAACCTTGAAAAATGAGAGTTTCCACCGTTGAAGGATACTTGAGCGTATACTTGAGCGTTGAACCGATTGTCCATTGTTTCAGATCTACACCATAAGAAATTAAAAACAATCAATGAAAAACTGATTCAAACATTTCATCAAACACTTGGAGTGCAAATTTTACATAAACCCTAAAACTAAAAACTACAACATAAACATGCAAACATCTAAACATTTAAGCAACATAAGTCATTTACATGTAAACATTGTATCATTTCTTGCCAAAAAAAAATCAAAATTTAAGCAAACCTTAAAACTTAAAAGTTTTTAATTTAAGAGGAAAAATGTAACATATAAACATAAAATGACAATGGTACTTGATTATGATAACTTACTTGTTATTGGAGTGGTGGGTGATTTGAAGTTGAAGAAATTTGAGGTTGGATGATTTGAGAGATTTTTTAAAGATTTGAGAAGTGAAAGGAAGTGAAGTGGAGAAATGAGGTTCTGCCTGGGATATAAAAGCAAACAGCGTGACTTAAGTCACGTTGATATCTACCGAGCATGAGTTAAGTCACACAGGTTATACATCAGCAAGACAGAAGAGGCAGAATGCCCAATTCTTCATGTTTACATTCATCCATTCATCATTCAATTTTCATCCATTCAGTCAATAATTCTATCATTCATTCATTCAAAGTTAAAATACGCAAATTAAATCAAATTTATAATACGCAAAAATAAATCCAAAAAATTACCAAAATGTCATAAAATGCGCAAAGGCGCGAGTGTAAATATAATACATTCATGTCATAAAAAAATAACTAATAATATACAAAACTACATCAGTCACAACACCCTACTCCGCTGGACTATGGCTCCTAGTCCTCCTCTGGGGAACCCCCTGCTCCTGCAAGATGAGATACTCTGACCGGATGCCCTGCAACACACCGGTAAAGAATGCATGCTGCTCAGGATACTCCAATGCTGGCTCCACTTTGCGTCTGATGTTCTCAATAATCTACAGTGGGTCGGGAACCTGTATGGCATACTGCTGCTGAACAATAACCTCATCGTAAGGAGGGACAGGAGGCGCGTCCTCAGCAACAGCATCAAGGTCGGTCATGATGAGATGAGATACACGGTAGAACCATCTCATGTACCCTTCCTGATACCTCCACTGTCGAGCCTCAAATGTCGGTCGACCCCGAAGCGCCTGTGGAATGACATGGAGCAGAAAGTCCTGAAAGGCCACAACAACCGTCTCAGCCTGAAGAGCCTGAATATCAGTAGGAGATCTGGGGATCCTCTGCATATGTCTGTATTGCCTGGCGCTTCGGCAAGTGAAGGCACATAGTCGTCCTGCCGGCCATGATTCAACTGGAGTACCAGCAAATGTCCTGGAAAGGCATGATGTGTCGTCGGTCCTCGTACGGCCTCCAGGTCACATCAGCATTGCCCATCAGATCAATGAGGCCACGCTAGTGGGCAGTATCAACATGGCCCCTGGGCGGACACCATCTAGCAACAAGCGGTGAAGCAACATGATAGTCTGGATTCAGCTTCCTCGTATACATGTTCCTGAAGTGCGCCAATATCCATCCCTACAAACAAATATTTCAGCATCACAAACCCATAAACATACACAATAATATCGTAAGTCATTTATAATATGTTATAGAAAAAAGAAAAAAAAACATACTACCTTAAGTAGAGTCATGTAACCGCCAATGACGCCTCTGGTCGGGTCCGTAACATGAGAAAGCTGATCGTAGAGCCAAGCAAGTGTCATCCCGCCCCAGGCCACTCCCCTACCATGTCCAAATCCATAAGCATCTCCAACCACAACAGTTGAACGCTTATGATGTTCCTGTTGGCGAAAATGGTGATGCCAACCAAGTACAACAAAAATGTCCTAATGCACTGCTTCCTAACTGTCACATGCTCCTCCTCATCATCATCATCAGCAGCAAGATTCTCTAACTCATTGCACCTATGCAAGAGTGTGTCATAATGTTTCCTCAGGTTAGTTATACTGATATAACCACCCCACTGCGCCTTTGTCTAGTCATCAGCCTCACCCGCCGTCATACCCAGACCCTCCTGCAGCAGCTGCATACCTCTGTCGTATCCCACATCATCGACACTGAGGAGCCTGCCATGGATGGAGATGTGTAGAAGACACGCCACATCATCGAGTGTGATGGTCATCTCCCCAACGGGCAGATGGAAGCTGCTGGTCTCCTCATACCATCTCTCTGAAAGGCGGTGATGAGGGCAGCGTTGATGCTCTCGTACCCAGTATGAAGGAGGGGTACAAGATCGGATGTCTCCACCCGCTGCCAGAACCATGCATGTGCATGTGTCGTGAGTGTCAGTTTCTTAATCTTCTTCCTGTGCGAGACATCGGTCAGTTTATGCGTCATCAATAAAAAATTTACGCGTAAATAAACTTGACGCGCGTAATTAAAATATTTTAACATAAAAATTAAATCGTAAAATTAAATTAAAATAAACATATCAATTGACGTGTAATTAAATAAAAATAAACAATTATACTTACTTGTGCATCGCTCCAAAGCTTACATGCCATGTGTCTACCAAAATTCGGTAAGAGCGACAAGTCATGTGGGCCCCCAGGAAAACTCTGCGGCGGGGCCTCCTCCTCAGCCTGATGTTGGGCCTCACCCTCCTGCTGGTGAGTCGCCTGCTTGTACTGACGCTACTACTGATACTGAGTGGGGTCCACTATCTGGGACGCACCCGCTTGGGACGACGACCCCACCTCCTCCTGTCTCCGTCGAGTAGCAGGAGGGCGCGTAGCCGCCTTTTCGGCCCGTTTACTATGTGCCATGCTCTCCCTACCTGCTTTAAACATGTCCGGTCTCTCAGACATATCTACACAACATTTTTAAAAGCAAAAATCAATGCAAAAATAACATCCAATCTCACTATAATCAACATTAACAATCCAATTCCTAACTAAACCCTAAACTAACACATTGCACTCAAAACCAATATAATCAACATTAACAATCCAATTTCTAACTATTTTCATCATTAACAATGCAAAAATCAAACAAATTTTCATTGAGACATTTTATCAAACACCTAGAGTGCAACATTCAATCAACATAAAATCTAACAATTTCTAAACATTAAACTACCGCATTGGAGTGAAACTTACTCTAAACAACATCTAAACTACTATTTCTAACATATTTGATCAATAACAATCAAAAAATCTAACATGCAAACCAACCCTAAAAATCTAAAATTACAAAATTTCTTCCAAAAACTCTAACATTTAAACCAAAAAAAGCAAATGCAAAAGGATCATAAGCACTTACTTGTGATTGAAGTAGAAGTTTGTTGAGTATTTTGAAGTTGGCTGCATGTTTTGGTAAATTCAATGTGTTCAAGCAAAGCATCTCCATGTATTAGAGAAGTCTTCAGAAGCAAGAAAATGGATTTGAAGTGGTTCAGACGCACTTTGGACCTTCAGAAGCTGAATGAGCCTTCAGACGCAGGAACAGTGCTTCAGACGCTGAATTGCCTTCATACGCGCTACAATGTTTCAGACGCACTATTCATGCGTTGACCCGCGTTGACTTCTTCAGAAGCTGGGTTTTTAAGTGTTACTTCTGTGCGAATCTTTGAGAGATTTATCAAGGATTTATTATGGTTGAAGGGTTCTAGAATGCTGATTGATTTGGTGAAGATTTTATGAAGATTGGCCTCGTGGTTATGCGTAATTATATTTTCTGAAGCAATCTTTGCAAGATACATTTGTTTCCTTATTGAGCCATTCTTATTTCATAATCATATCAAATTTAGAAGATTGGATTCAGATTAATGATGCTTGCTGAAGTCTATAAATGGAGTTGTGCTGCTATTGTTGAGGACTTACGAAATATAGAGTTTTAATCAGAGAATTGAGTCTTTGTGTTTTTAAAACTTGAGTTTTATTTGTACACCACTCAACTGAGTTGGTTTAGGTGTGTTTGAGTTGTAATTCACTCTAAGCCTTTAGGTACGAGTGTTATTCATTGATGTATTGAAGTTGTGTTCAGAACTTGGTTAAGTTCAGAAGTTGTTTTTGTAACTGGGTTAGTTACTTGGATAGGAAGTTAGTAGTGTTCTAATACTCAAGGTGTTGGGTAGAAATCTGAACTAGGAGGAGATTGATTGCTTAGGCTGGGAACAGGGGGTCTGTGTCTTGAGTCTTAAGGATTAATTCCTATAGTGGATTTCCTTCCTGGATTGGTATCCTCCAGACGTAGGTGGCATTTGCACCGAATTGGGTTAACAAATATCTGTGCCTTTTTATATTTATGCACTTTAATTGCTGCTTCTGAACTGTTATTGACTGAGCTCTGTTTTACGTATTTTGCACCTTGTTTTAAGTTCTGATCATTGTCCAGCCAGAATTTCAAAGTTGATGTTGATTTGCTTAGGTTTGATGAAATTCGCACAATTTGCTCCCAAATTCGCACTCTTTGGTTTTGAAAACACAGTGGTTCTGTGTTCTGGCTTTCTGTTTCTATAACATAACTCAGCGTGAGTTAAGTCACGCAGATGCTACCGAGCGTGACTTAAGTCACGCAGGGGTATTTTCGTCATTTCTTTAGGAGGGAGCAATGTTGTTTGTGGGAAGAGCAATTTTCTTCTTGGTTTTAATGTCCAAAATATTTCTCTCAATATATTATGATTTCTTTTTCTTTTCAAAGATTTTTCAATTTCTAAGTTTATTTAAAAACAATACGGTAAATATGTCTTATAAATTTGACATGTTTTTGTAGTCCCACTTACATTATTTTTCGAGATATGCTTGTTTTAGTGTTGTATCATGTAGGTCAATGATTCGTTATCAGTAAAACATTGGACAATTCCATGATTTAGTAGCATAGCTGTTTGCAATCCCATGATTTATTGAGGTTTATGTCATTGCTAATTCTTGTTTTTTTTTTTTTGAGCAAGCTAATTCTTGTTATCGTAACTTTCAAGTTCCCTTTATTTGTGTGATATGATATGATTCCAAGTTCCCTTTTGAGGAACCGAAAGGCATATATAAAATAAGAAAAAAATAGACATATTGTGTGGCCATGACATTGGACTGCAACCAAACTAGAATTGTTGATAATATTAAGAATATAAATTGGGCGTGAAAGCACCATCGTTGGCTTTGAGAAACAACACTGAATTGATAACCAATAATAAATTAATAACAGGATAAGAGTTAGAAAAAAGTAGGTCGTTTTAGTTGTGAGAGAACTAACAATGTGCTGCATGAATTATGATAGTTGCATGAGCATAGCCTTAATGATCAATTAGGATCACAGAGGACAATTTCATCACTAAAATTTGCTTAGTGCCATGTCACAGCTGCAAAAATTAATCAGAAATTCAGTTGGATACGTTGACACAAAACAGAAGAAGAGCACACAACTCATAAATTAGTTTATTCCTCTAACTTGCGTTTTATTTGATTCCTCACTAGACTCATAGTCACGGTAAACTATTATAATTTTGGCAAAAACTACACTTTAGGACACTGTCAAACTCGCAGTCAATTCAAACATTCACCAAGTACCTTTAGCATTTTGTTTATGTTGTAAGCACATTGATCAGTATCTAATATCGCTGAACGTACAAGGAAAGGAGCAGCTAAGAATTTTAACAGATTCAGAAAGAAAAAGAATGCTTCCCTTCCCCTTGCTTTTCTGTTCAGATTGATCTAACATCTAATAAGAAGAAAGCGTTTAAACTATACAAATATGAAAAATACTAATGTAAAGAAAAGAAGAAACACAATTTTGAAAGGCACGTCTTTTCCTGATGTCCTTTAAGCCAAACAAATGATATGTAAAGAGATTGTGTAAAAGTAAGAATTCTGTTAACAACAAGAAACATATCCATGTGAATTAAAATCCAGTGATGTCCTTTAAACCAAATAAATGATATGTAAAGAGATTGTGTAAAATTAAGAAATCTGTCATCAAAACGTAGCATACATGTAGAAAATCCAGTGATTTTGCTCATATAAGTAAAAGAACTAATTTGAGAAAGCAATAATCCGTGACAGCCTCATTGTTTTCTCACTTGGAAACACTAACATGGCACGTAATCTAATGGATATAGGCTGAGACGTGGAACTTATCTAAATCCATTTCACCACACAATAATATTCAATCACACAGCCAAGAATTTTGTCCCATGCACTTTGTGACAACCAATCTTGGTCATTAACAAGATGATTGTCAACTCAAAGACAGAAACCATCCTATCAAGCCTCTCCGTTAAAATTTGATTTAGTGTAATGGAATCCATATACTACTTGCACAGTACTATATTTTTTTCTACTTTCTAGTTTACTTTTCATGGCACTCACAAGAATCTTCTTTGAGCGTTTTGTTTTACACCACAAGCCAAACGATTTTCAGTATATAATTGTCACTTCAAACACTAACCATGGTCTATGACAGAAACACATTCAACAAGGCATAATTTAACCAATAAAACTTAGGTTATTATAACTTATAAATCAGCATACATGCAGCATATTGGTAAGACCCAACAAAGCAAATGTCAAGAGTTGAAAGAGTAATATAATCCTCAATAAATTGCAACAGTGCAAACTACAAAGAACAAGTAGAAGACAAAAATGACTGAGCAACTGAAATTGAGCATCAGAAATTCATAACTCTGTAAATAATGTTAAAAAACAATCTCCCTTCATCAGATCACCAAGAACTTCAGAGAAAAAAGAAAAGAAAAAAAGGGCAGGCAGAGAGCTATCTAGTTAAAGTACCCTAAATTTTCAACTCCAATTTTCAAAAAATTCAAACATTCCTTTTGAGCTCTTGATGCCAAGGATATTCCTTGTCCATAGTCTTCATTGAAAACACGACCGAACAGAAACAAATGAGATTTCATAGCCAAGCATCATTTATCTCATACTTGATTGGCCTCCTTGTTGATCTCTAGTTCATCGGTCTTGTTGGAAAGTGGACTTTGGACCTTTTTATCATCACCGTTTGTATCACCGTTTGAGCTGTGATTCTTTAGAACCATCAAAATATCTGCCTCAGAAGCTCCTGCAAGCTTAAAGCGTTCTGTTGCAGCATCCAGGTTTTTCTTCCAACCATCCATTCCTAATTTGCATTCCACTTGGGATTTTTCGAAAAGCATGTTGCCCCAAAAAAGATGAATTTGTGATCTCATGACCACTGCTTGCTCAGCAGCTTCTTCAGCAGATATCTCACCCTGACCTCCAACAACAGAAGACTCGCCTTCAGTAGCACTTCCCTGTTTCTTTCTTCTTCTCAACAATTCTTCTTTCTTTGTTGCAGTTGGGTCCTTTAGCTCCTTTGCCCTCTGTTCCTCCAACTTCTCCCACATATCAGTCGCAGATTTCATCTTCTCCTCTGCACTGTTAAACAGTTGAAGAGTTTCCGTTGGATCCCATGTTGATAGGTCTATCTTCTTAGCAATTGCAAAAGACCAATGGAGCTTGGCCATTTCAAATTGTTGCTGGCCCAGAGCCAACAGTCCCTCATAGAAATCGGGTTTGATCAAGAGTGCTTCCTCATACTTCTCTCGTGCCAAAGAATACTTTTCCTTGACCCAGTCATAAGCCACTTGAAGTTGTTCTGCCACTACATCTTTACCAGCAGACTCATCTAGGGGAATTCGCTTCCTAGCAGCGCACATGTGAACATTACCCCAGTTGAAGAATGCCAATGCTGCTACCTCCTGGAACTTTGAAGCAGCCTTATCAAATAGATCCTGAGCCTCCTCACTTGTCACTGTTTCTTCAAGAGCCTCTGAACATAGCTCCATCCCAAGCTCATGCAAGTCAATATGAGCATCAGGGTCAATACCGACATGTGAGCGGAAAAGCTGAGCAAATTCAAAGAGCCAATCATCCATCTCCACTTCTTTGCATTCATTATCTCCTGTTGCTCCTGGCTTTTCCTTTGAAACATCCTTCTTTGTTATTATCTTATCAACCTCGGTATCAGGAACTTCAGTGATTTCTGTAACTTCAGTAACTTCAGGGACAGAGTCACCGAGGGAAGAATGAGATCCACTTTCATCTCCCTTGGTCACTTCATTCTCAACAAGTTTTTCTTCCTCTTCTTCCAACAAAGGTGGCTCCTGCTCCGGACTAACTTCAACAATATGTAGTCTTAGCACCGAAATAGAATCACTTTTATCTGATTCAAGTTCTTTCAGCAGATTGCTATCGACAAACGACTCTGCCAATCTGAGTTCATCAGTAGATGTTATAGTAACCAAATCACCATCACAATCCTTGTACTTGATCAGAACTGAATTTGACGAAGGAAATCTTTTGCTTACCACATCTCTAAGTACTCTGAAACTGCAGTTCACCGGCATCTGAGCAAGCCTGATGTCATGATCATAAACAAGCTTCAATGGTCTCCACCGAATAGCAACCTCCGACAGATTCCTATCCTTCTGGCTCTCATTTTTCGAGTTAGATTGCACAGCAGGACCATTATTAAAAGGCTTCAACACAACTTTCGGCAACTGGGTCTTGTTCTCTGGACCATTTTCAGTTGGCAGCAAAACATTTTGAGACTTGTCCACCTTGTTATTAGGAGAAACAACTGACCCAACGGCAGAACTCACCCCCTTCTTCGATGCAGGCCGTGCTGGCAAACACGGACCTAATCCAGCAATAGGAGCACCACGGACAGCAGAAGCACCTAACGCAGCAGGCGAAGGCCGACTGTGGAGATCCTGCTGTGCTTCCTGACGAGGCCCAAACGCAGCCCTCAATCTCTGAGCAATATCCAAAGCATCCTTATGATTTGGATCAGAAGCCAATAACAACTGCACATCTTGAACAGCCAATTCATACTTACCAACAGCCTCATACGCCCGAGCCCTACGAAGCAAAGCCCGGACAAATTGCGGCTGAACCTGAAGAGCCAAAGTACACTCAGAAATCACAGATTCATAATCAATAGGTTTCATTTGCATCATACAAGCAGCCCTATTGCTGTGAAAAACAGCCCTATCAGGATGCGTTTTGGGCGTGAGTTTCAGAGCATTCTCATAGTTTTCAAGAGCACCAGCATAATCCTTACTCTGAAATCTTCTATTCCCTTCTTCTTTCATTTCATGTGCCTTCTTCAAGAAAATTGATGAATCCAATTCAACCCCACCATTTGGTGTTTGGACAGAAGCTGAATTGTCAACAACAGCACCACCCTTCTTTCTTCTACCACCTGATTTCCCCATAATTTTCTAATCCCAAATCTAAATCTAAATTAATAGTGAAAGTAAAGCAAAATAGAAAAATAATTATCGATCTATGTATCGATGAAGACGAGGTAGGAGGATGATTGGGTTTAAGATAATTGTACTTACCGGTAAAAAGAAAAGAAATGAAATGAAATGAAATGAAAAATGGTGTTAGTTTAGTTCACAAGTGCTTGTTGGGTTTTGGAGACTATCTTTTAAAGCGAAACCCTAAAAACTTGGATCAGTTTCATATACTGGTTATTAGATGTGGTGGGTCCCTTCTATATTCCCAAATTCTCAACCCTCCGATTTGAAGAATCATTGAAACTCGGTGTTGACGTTCCAAATCAGCCATTATGCGCACCAACGCTGTACTTTAGGGATTTGAGATAAAATGTTAACCGGTCGATATACCCGTGATGAGCACCGAGCGTGGTTAAAAAGACGTGCTATGTAATTTGTTTTTTACATGAAAATTTAGAAATTGACATTAAAATTTAATAGATTAAATAGTGAAGCATAAAATATAAATTGATAAGATAAATACGTTTATGAAAAGAAATAAAGATTTTATTGATAAGTTGGGTACATTAGAAATTAACATAAAAAATAAAATATTACAACAATGATTATTAAATCACATATGAACGAAAGATTGTAAGTTAGTCCATACCTCAATCAATTTATTCTTGATGTTAAGTGATTATTCATATTTCTGACGCGTTTTAGCCAAGTCAAACTCAATTTTCGATCTTTCATTGTGATCTGCCATAATTTTAGCCAAGACATCCTTGTAAGACAAATTCAACACTTCCATGTCTTTGAGAATAGTTTCTCTTTTCTGGTAGGCCATATGAAGTTTTTATTCAAGATCTTTTATGTGATCATCATTAACAGATTTAGCAATTGTTAATAGAGAAATCCCCTTACCATTGGTCACACGTTCATTATGAATAACATTGAACTTTTCTTTTGAGACATTATACTACTGATGAGAGAATTGCAGGGTGGCACGAGCATTATCAATGTTGTTAATGTTAGACCGAAAGGAATTGATGAAGAATTGGAGGGCAAGGTAGAAACCCAATTCGACATCAGTTAGAGAATTTTTAAAGACACAAACTTTGGTTAGAAGTTGAGTCAAACTCACGAATATTGATTGATCTGAATAAATATCATAAAGACTGCGACTAAGTATTTCCCTAATTTGGTTTAAGAGGATTGTGAGATTAGACCTAGTTTCATCGTGAAAATTTGAAATAACAGATGATTGAGAAGACATTTCTTATGAATTAGCATGATTATTCTTTTTTTTTTTTTTGCAAGGCTACAGTTTGAGATTAGATTTGGTTTTGCAGAACAACTTGTGGGCTATATATGTACGGATTTGATAAAGGAATAAGAATGAAGATAGGAAATCTGAATTGTTGTAATTAAAGTATTTTGCTCAATAATTGCAACTCTTGGAATGGTAACAATTAGTTCTTATTGGATAAATTTATTAATTTTCCAAAGAGTTGCAACCGTTGGTATGATTCAGTGTATTTGAAAACTCTAAATTTCCCAACAATTACAATAGAACAGTTATTTGAATTAAATAATATAGAATGTATAATAGTAGTTGATAGTTGAGAAAGATGTTGAGACTATAACAATATTACTGGCCATAGGTATCGAGATTTAAATATCAAATTTCCATGAAAAATGCATACTTGTAAGTTTGTAAGTATTCGTCAATCAAAGAACTATATGAATGAATGAAAAAAAGTATAATGTTGATGAAATATTTGGAAGAAACTTTAGAGGGTGAATATAAGAAAACTTTAGATGACATAATATACCATTGTACATACATGCATCAACCCAGATGAAAACCTTGCAAAGTCTTACACAACTTAAATTAAATTAGATAAAGAGACTAAATCAGATTAGAATGCAAACAACAGTTCACATTATATGAAACAGAAGAATAACAAGTATCATGACAGGTTTTGATCAATAGTTTCCACACTTAGCATTAGTTACCTTATATTTTGAACACCTTCGTTAAATTGCACGTTGTCTTGTTGATAAATGTAAACCTCAATGCATCACCTCTCTTGTATCCATTGATCTGACAGAAAAATTCCCAGTGACTTCCAATTTGGGTAATCATTCTGCCTTCATCATTGCACAATTTGTTAACACAGCAATCAACTTCGGTTCCTTGAGCTCCATATAGGACTAAATAATTAAATCCAGTAGATGTGAGGTATTCTCCTTCAGCATCATTTAGAGTCTGTGATATAAAATGTACCATATATGTAAATAATTAGAAGAAAATACATAAATCAAGTATTTGTATATATTAATTGTACTTACCAATTGGTATGCAGATGCACAATAGTTTGTTAGTGTTACATCAAAGAAATCTTGATTGCCATTGCTCAAACGGTAAATGTGTTTAGATGGCAACCTTGACAAATCCATTGTTGGTTCATTGTAAACAGTTATTAAGAATAAGTTATTTCCAATATATGTAAATAACATTAACTTGTTTTCCATGATTTGATAAACTTCTCTAACTCGATTCCATCCATCAGTTAGTAATGGATGAGTGATACTTTCATTAAACTTCACATTTATCCTTTTGTTGTTACCATCAATCAAGGTCTAGTTTGGGCCAAGTTCTATATTAAACTCATCAATGAAACTCTTAGTAATCTCTCCCCATGGTTGAAATGATATAATGACATGTTATATATAAGTGTTAAGTTATTCAACGAGAAGTTAACAACTGAATAACTATAATGTTTTATAAAATGCTGAGTTAGAATAAATATAATGTTTTATACTATAATGAGATTAAGTTTAGATGTAGTATTGTTATGGCTGACCTCGTTTAAAATATGAGTTGTAAGGAATGCACCTTTGTTATTGTTCCTCAATTTTGCCTTAATTGCTGTCATGGTACAATGAGTTGATTATTTCTTGAAAATGATATACAGAATTTTCCTGAAATAGATAATGAGGAGAAGTTAGATTGAAATGGTTAATATATAAAAGACCAAATACCTCTTTTGGTCCTTTAAGTTTGACAAAAATACCGGATTAGTCCTTTAAGTTCTTAAGTTTCAAATAGGTCCTTTAAGTTGTTAATTTATTACACCGTTACCCTTTTAAGGACCTATTTGAAACTTAAAAACTTAATAATCAAATAGGTGCATTAAATTAACAACTTAAAGGTACTATTTGAAACTTAAAAAACTTAAAGGACTAATATGGTATTCTTGTCAAACTTAAAGGATCAAAAATGGTATTTGGCCTATATAAAAAGAAAACGTGAATATAACAGATTGAACTCCCTAGACATATAAAATTGTGGTAGCAATGTGTTGTGGTCAACTTTTCAGTCTTGCTTTTTCAAAAAGAGACATGCATTTGGATACTTTGAGGCAATTAATTTTTAGCAGATATAGCTAAATGATATGACATTATGTACATACCTGATATGACTGATGCAGTGTTTGACATACCTCGCTGTTGCATTAAATTTTGATTGGAAAGGTAAGAGGTGGAGTAGAAGATCGGTTACATTATATTATTAAGTCAGTTATAAATTAATTAGAATAATTAGAATTGATAATAGATGTAAATGTCATGGAAATGTTCAGGCATATAGATACATGATTGACACTAAAAGTAATTAATTGTACATTGCATAAACTTCAATATTAATGCAGAAATTGAAATATTTTTAACTGAAGTAAATACGTTAAGCATTGATGAAATGAAATAGATCATCCATCAAGTTTGTTCACATTGCATTTGTGCATAGGATTTTCAATGGCAAACTTAAATCGGATGATATCGCCTCCATGTTGTCGCCGCAAAGACTAATGAAGTTATATGTTACATTTTCTTTCACATAAAAATTGTTGTATTGATGTCATATGGGAGAGTGAGGTCTCTTAATTGAGAAGGTGTATTTATAAGCTATATGAACTTAGTGTCATGTGTAATTTAAAAAATTTTAATCTTACATCTGTAATGACTTTAGTAACACACTGTTAGAATAATGAATAACTTATTATATATGGTTGGGGTTAATTATAAGACTTGATTGCCTTTTTTTTAAAGTAGTTTTTAAAACTACTATTTTGAAGTGTATTTTAGATTTGTACAATTGACATTAACATTTAACATATTGAAGTGTAAAGATAAATTGATTAGCTAAAAATGATTAGGAAAAGGAATAAACATTTTATTCATAGCTTGAGTACATTGGTAGTAGGAATTAAGATATAGCTTATTACATAGAAGGATTAGAAGTAGATGCAATATCTTGGACATGATACACATGACACATGCATCTCTCAGCAAGGTCGAACTTGAAGCGGATTGTTTGGCCAGCTTTGAAGGGACCAATTAAGCTAGACGTTTTCTTGTTGATATCAGTTCATGTTATTCAGGAAAGTTTAATTTGACCCATAACACACGAAGAAATCATAGTGCACATTGACAGACCCAATATAAATTAGTTTGACTTATCCTTATTATGTTATGGTGTTGTGTTTAATTATTTTGTTGTAATTATTACTATTGTTGTATTTATTGAAGATTAATTTGATTTAATGCCATATTTTTTGGTGTTCTGCGTTTTAAATGATTCTGGATTCAATAATTCGATAACGTAAAAACATGCCTCGGATTATTGAATCCAAATAGGATAAAATTGAGATTTCGGAGGGCAGAAAAAGCGGAGGGTGGGAAAAGCAAATTTTGTCTTTTTATGGTTCAATGTTGGATAATAGTCAGGCCCATTGGCCTCGACCCATTTTAGTCCACATAAATCGTTTGCCATGTTAGGTTTAGCATTGGTCTATAAATTGCTCATATCGCTCAAATGCAACTTCAGCCTCTATCTCCATAGCGGCGATGTGAAACAAATCTTAGTCGATTTAGGTTTTTAAAATTAGTTTTGTTTTCACCTAGCTTTTGTTTTGAATCTTAGAACTAATTAAATTCCTCAGTTGTTTCAAACAGAATGATGAAGAGACCATTACAGTGTCTCTGTAATCGCTTTAATATTGAGGTATAACAACGCCGAGTCATCGTTTCGATCGTCATTTGTTTCATTGGTGATACGATTGTTTCTCGTCTACAATTTTTTTTCTTTCAATTTTTACTTTTTTTTTTTGTTGAGTGCTTTTTGTTTTGATTAAGAGATCGAACACGAGCGCATATGATGTGAAAATGAATATTTCTTCACTTTGAACCGAATGGATATACATACATATCCTTGCGGACACTCTTCATTCAGTAATGCACTCTTACTTGGTGATTTTGTGTTTACTTCAAGCTTTAAGATATATATGATTTTATTTTATTATTCAACTTATTGATTTGATTTTGATCTGTTGTGACGGGTGAGATTAAACCAAATCCCTAACATAAAAATTACGATTCGAGTGTGATTTTTAGTTTGTTTAATCTAATTGCATTCATAGACACAATTTTGCCAATGATGATATCATACACCAAATACCATCTTTCGGGACTGAATGGCTTTTGCCTTGTTGATAGTATTCTGCAATTCTGAGGCATTTTGTGTGTTCCCTAGTTTTTATTTTGCAGTCCTTTTGATAAGGATTCTAATTGGTTTTCGATTTTTTCTCACTTCAGAATGTATATTGTTTAAAGTTTAATTTTAGTTAGAGTTTTTGTGACGGGAGATTTTAATCCAAATCTCTAACTTGAATGGGGGCAAACTTATTGTGTTTGTATAACTCCAAGTAAACGTTGCATAATGATGTTTATTGACGTTGACGGTTTTCTCTCCTCGGAGAGAATTCCTCCGTTGGTGTTTATCTCATATTCAATCTCCTTGTTGAGCTGCGTTGCTGCCTTTACTTCTTAGGACGGCCATGAGACACACATTTTTTCATTAGAGTACATGTTTTGTTTAATCTAAATGTCTTAAAAAAACATAGATATTGCCGGTGATGATATATGATACACCAATTACCATCTTTCGGGACTGAATGGCTTTTATGCCTTGTGGATACTATTCTGCAATTCTGAGGCTTTATCTATGTTTTTTTTTCCACTTTTTCGTTTTGCGGTTACTTATTCACAGCGTTTCGGAGAACTCATTTATCCTGCATGCTCTCTCTCAAAAGTTTACATGTTATGTAATTACACTCCACAATTCAAATCATGCGTGTTTTTAGATGTGTTGTGTAGTGTTATTTGCCAAATATGATATCCTGCTGATCAATGTTAAATTATCTCCAAGGAGAGAGAAACCGTCATCATCAGTGAAGATTTATATGTGACACTTGAGTCATACAAACACAAAATCAGTTTGCCCCATTCAAGTTAGGGATTTGGATTGTCACTGCCGATCAAACTCAAATTCAATTTTAAAAAAAACGAAAAATAGAAAAGGGTAAATAAATCTCATAGGCACAAGGGTAAATAAAATTAAAGGATAAATAAAATCAGCGAAGTAAGGAATTTGGATGTAATCTCCCTTCACCAAAATATATCAATGTAAAATAAAAACAAACTCAAAATTAAAGCAATGCAATGTACTTCATTAACATGGATATCTAACATAGTCAGCAAAACTTGACATTCTATTATGTTCACGATCAAAAAATTATGTAGTCATCCATTCAAATATGTAATTGAAATGAAACAAGGCTCTTGATAGTGAGGGTCATAACAGCATCTCTAATGGGGTTCTTTTACTTAACAAAGATCTCTCATTGTTAAGGACCCCTGTTGGAAGAAAAAAAAAGAGTTTTTATGAGGTAATTTATAATTTAATAAATAAATTACTTTTGTATAATGATGTAAAGTTAGTGAGACTTATTTAAGTACTCTCATTGAAGTTCCCATTAGTGTATTGTCATTTGAGTTATTGAGTCCTTAATAGATACTTTTATTAAAAAATTATAAATAAATGAGTGCCCATGTGAGACTCCATTTAAGGAGTCTCTATTAGTGTACTACCATTTTGGATACTCTACGGACACTCTTTAAGGTTTCTCAATTAAAAAAGAGAAATGCTAAAGAGTGTTCTTAGTGCATTGGTTAAGAGGATAAAAATAGAAATATTGTATTGGAAAATAGAAAAAAATGATGAATTAACTTTTTAAAAGTCAAAATATTGTTGAATTCAATACAAATATTCTATTTTTGGTTTTATTAACATGTGTCTAAGGGCACTTGTTAACCCATTAAGAAATTATACTTTTAAAAAGTTTAAAAGTTTGACACTTCAATTTTTGATGCATTGAATGCACACTTTTCCATAAAAATTTACCATCTAAAGTCTTTAAAAAGTACCTTTAGAGTGTGTTTGTATGAGGTAATTGAGAAATTTTGAAGTATTTAGAATTCTAGACAATTCAAACGATTCAATTAAATTGCCTTAATTTCTAAATATTCTTGCTTGGATGGAGTAATAAAAAAATTCTTGTCGTCATTTTTGGGCAACTTTTATAAATTTTAATTTTTTTGGCCAAATTTGAAAATTGAAATTAGGGGTCAAATTGTAAATTTCAAAAAAATTGAGGGGTCGATTTATAATTTTGAATAAGTTTAGGGGCAAATTTGTAATTTCAAAAAATATTAGGGGTCAAATTACAATTTTTTTGTAAATTTATTGGGGTCAATTTGAAAACTTTGGAAAATTTGAAGACCAAAATGCAAAATTTGAAAAATTATAAGAATGAAGAAATTTGAAATTCTTAACTTTTAGATGTCATTTGAAATTCTCTAAATTTAACTTAAACAAAATACTTCATAAATTTCCATCATTTTGAAAATTCTCCATATTATTATCCAAACAATGGAATTCAACTAAAAGTATTTGAATTCCCTCAAATATTACATTGCCTCAAAACATTCCCCCATTCAAACACACTCTTAGAGTGTTTTTGGATGAGGTAATTGAGAAATTTTGAAGAATTTAGATTAATTTGAAAATAGAAATTAGGTGAATTTCAAAAATTTAATTTTAATTTACAATTTTTTTGGCCAAATTTGAAAATAGAAATTAGGTGAATTTCAAAAATTTTGAGGGGTCAATTTATAATTTTGAATAAGTTGAGGGCTAAATTTGAAATTTTCAAAAAAAATTAGGTGTCAAATTGCAATTTTTCGTAAATTTATTGGGGTCAATTTGAAAATTTTGGAAAATTTGAGGACCAAATTGCAAAATTTGAAAATTATAAGTGAAGAAATTTGAAATTCTTAGCTTTTATGTGTCATTTCAAATTCTCTAAATTTAACTTGAACAAAATACTTCATAAATTTCTATCATTTTGAAAATTCTCCATATTATTATCCAAACAATGAAATTCATCTAAAAGTATTTAAATTCTCTTAAAATATTACATTACCTCAAAACATTCCTCCATCCAAACACACTCTTAGAGCACTCGTTACTATTTCGCATGAAACATTAAGTGATGGTTTGATTTTGGATTTTTTTAAGGGGATTTTGGATTGTTATTTCAGCCAAAATTGAAGTAATTACAACCGTGCAATAAGTTCAATTTGTTACGTTTGTCTTTTAAACCGTACGATGACATTAAATTTGTTACCTTACATTCAATAACAATAATTTACTCTTGTAGAAATTGTTTGATTTATCAACTGCATTTTTTTTTTGTCAAGATTTATTAATTGCATATCTCTTTATTAAGGTTTTGTTTGCGAGTTTGGAGGGAAAGAGAGTGGGGAGTTTGAAAAAAAAAAGTTCAAGTGGAAGAAATAGACGACGTTGATAGATGAAGGCTTTGATGTGTTAATTTTTCTTCATAATACATTAATTTTTCTCATTTGTGGAACTCAAAAATTGTATTAGAGGAGAGTTTTGGGGATTTTGGAAGGTTTTTCTTCAAATTTAATCTATGTATTTATAATATTTTTAAAGTTAAAAATATATTAATCATAAATATTAATTTATCATTCTCTAAAAAATTACTTTTTTAAAAAATGTGATTTTTTTTACCATTTTTTCTATATTTCCAACCCTTCAAATCCTTTACCTCCTCTCCTCTCCTCTCTTCTCTTCTCCTCTCCAAACTCTCAAAGTAAGCCTAAGAGAATTTGAATATAGGCTAAAATATGCTTTTAGTCCCTGCAAATAGGGCTCGTTTTGCTTTTGGTCCTCGATAAATTTTTTTTTTAAAAAACACCCTTGCAAAATTTTCTGTCTTTTAAAAAAGTCCTTGGGCCCATCAAAGCGCTGAAGTGACATGGTTTTGGTCCCTGCAAATATGTCCAGTTTTGGTTTTCGTCCCTGCAAATATGCTCAGTTTTGGTCCCTACAGGGACGAAAACCAAAACTGGACATATTTGCAAGGACCAAAACCATACCAAAATCATCACTGAAGTGGGCCCAGGGACTTTTTTAAAAGACAGAAAATTTTGCAAGGGTGTTTTTAAAAAAAAAAATTTACCGAGGACCAAAAGCAAAACGAGCCCTATTTGCAGAGACTAAAAGCATATTTTAGCCTTGAATATATATATCCACGTGAAAGACTCATCTAGTATTCAATCAGGTTGTAGAGAACAAAATACCAAAATGGTGGACAAAGTCCAAAATTGTGGACAAAGGCCAACTAATCTCGTCTAAGTTTTCCTTTCGAAGGATAATACGATATTGTTGGCCTTTATATTTGTAAGGGTTCCACTTCAATATACTATGAAGTAATCTTGCAGCCACCAAGCAGGTGCCGTTTAGCCTGGGCAAGCAAAGTTCTTTTCCACCATGGAATTTTTTTTTTCAACCATTAGATTAATGAGGAGGATTAATTTTATCATGGACTGTCTACACCATATTTTTTTCCTTTCTCTTTTACACTCTTATATTTTTGTTTAGATCTGGAATTTTTTTCTTTCCTTGATCTGGAAACAATTGGCCTGATTTTCTCACGCGCGCGCCCCGCCCGTATTATTAAAGTCATACCGGTTTGAAACCATTAATACTGAAACCATTATAATATGGTATTGTGACCACTCTTTAATACTGAAACCATATGACACTAAGACTACTCCAATATGACACTAAGACTACTCTTTAATACTGAAACCATTATAATATGGTATTGTGACCACTCTATTATAGTGCTAAGACCACTCAAATATGGTGATACCACCATTCTGACTTTTTAACTTCTCCAAGAGTAAAAAAATATCAAAAGAATATTTATATACCGTTAAGATCATTCTTAATTCCGACGAGACATTATGGTTCCAAAAAGGGACTATGATCTTAAAAGTACTCTTTATTCTGAAGGGACATATATTATCGAATGGGCTATGTTCTTAACATCTTTCTTAATTGTGAAGAGACATTATACCGATTAGGGACTAAAGTCTTGAGAACACTCTTAAATCCGAAGGGACAGAAAAATGAGATAAGGAGAAGAAACAAATCAGTTCAACAACATTTGTGGGAAACTTAACCACGTTCAACAACATTTGTGGATAAGATCAAAAAGAAACATATCCACAAAAGAGGAGGAAACAAACTCATTGGATATGAATGAAGAAAATATAAGAAAATTCTTATTCTTATCACGAACAACATAAGCTAAATTTATGGGAAGTGATATTCACGAATAAAAATAATAATTACTATTATTTTTATCATTATCAAGTATTTAAAATTAAATATCGCAATTTAAACATCACTAATGTGTATGTTCTATTTTAGGTAGGATCCTCACTCTCTATTTTTTCAATTCACATCACACTAGCTCAAAGTCTTATTATTTGGTGTTTAATCTTTCAATTTCCTTCCAACTTCACACCAATGTTCCAAGAGGACATACTTGCATTCCTCTTTGTCGAGATAATTGAGTAAGGGGTTTAAAAAACCTCCTTGGTTCTATTGTCCCTCTATCATGGATAGAGATGTCAAATAGGCTGGCCCGGCCCAGCCCGGATTGGCCTGAGAGGCCCGAGTGTATAAATGGGCCAATCCGGCCCAACCCATTTATAATTGGGCCACATATTCTAGAGTCCGGTCCGGCCTGCGTGGGCCATGGGCCAGCCCGGCCCGACCCGTTTTAGTTTTCTTTTTTTAATTTATTCACTCTGTTTTATATATTAGTTACTCACAATTATCTTTTTGCTAAAACATGATTGGATGGATATAGAATTGTAAATAATTTTTACATTAACATTGAATATTAATTAAATTCTAGATATTCCTTCAATTGAATCAAATTAATAATTATATAAGTTTAGAATTTTAAAATTTTGAGCTAAATTCATCCATTTTTATTAATAAATTTTAAATTAGTTGATAATTTTTTCAAAAAATAGTGTTTTTAAACACAAATCAAATGAAAATATAGATAATGGGCCGGCCCGAAGTCCGATGGGTCAGCCTGGCCCGACCCCATTTTTATATGGGCCAAATGGGCTAGGGCCAAATAAGCCCGAGTGCATTTTGGGCTAGCTTTTTTAGGTCCGGCCCGGCCCCAAAATGTGGGCTAATGGGCCGGCCCATTTTTGACATCTCTAATCATGGAGTACGACCAAGCTTGTCGCCAGACCTTTCAGAGTATTTTCTTTTCTTTGGGAAGCTCTCCTGATTGTTGAAACCATCCAGCTATTACTCTAGGGAGGATCTCCATCTCATCTCATGTCATTGCTATCTAACAAGTCCCATCAGATTCTATTATGACCGACCATACACACCAAATCTTGTTTTTTTTTTTCCACCGCCATCATTGTAGGTGCTTTGAAGATGCAAGGTGGTCCAAATAAATAACATCAGAACGTCAAAAATCATTGGTTAATCCAAAGAATATAACTATAGAATTAAAAAAAAAAACTTGTTTACTTTAGGTTGTTGTCAATTTACCACTTAGAATTTCAAAAATAAATTTCGTAATAATTGGAGGAAAAAAAAAGGTATTCGCAACCAAAATTGTTGGTGGTATTAAAAAAAATAAGAGTTTATATTATATTTGTTAAATTATTGTTGTTATTGAAAAAGATAAACATGGTTTTTTTTGAGTTTGTTACAATTTAAAAGTCACAAATATTTGTACTTATAATTTTAATCAAAATTTCATATAAAATACCGTTCATAATTTACACGCGTTAGCGCAATAAAAAGGACAGAAAGACGGACACAAGAGTGCCCGTCTTTTCGCTAGTATTAGATAGTGAAGGTTCTTGTTGTGGAGGGGAGAAAACAGAGATTATTGTTGGTCGATTTGCGAAGGATGAAAACCAACATTGCAGAGGGAAAGATTAGTTAATTTTTTTATTAAAAAAAAATTAGAGTAAGAGGATGGTGCCTCAGTTTAAAAGACGGAAGACCTCAGTATTTATATTTATCTCTCTCGACTTAGACCATAACCTCCGGATAAAAAACCCATCTTTTTACCTTTAGATCCTTGGAGTTAGAGAGTGGTAGATTTAGTTTTTTCTTGTAGTGGGGGCAACAAAATAATCTATAATATATTCATAAAAGAAGCATTTTAAGTTATTACAAAATATACTAATTTATAAACAAGTATAAAAATAGATAAAGATGGTATTTACATTTTAAAATATGCATTTTATATCATTTTGTGTGCTTAGTGTTAAATGAGTGATACAAATTAAAATGAAAGATGATTAAAATTTTAACTTTTATTTTTAAAAAAATATTTATTTAAGGAGACAATGCCTTTTTTTTTTTACGTGAGTAAAGTAAAATTATATGACATTTTTAAAGGTTTTTTTTTCATTTCACAACATACAGACCCGCCCTCTGGGGAAAGATTATGAAAGTAGCACAACTTAAACGATATATAAAGGAATGTAAGGGGGGGTATAAATGACACAATAGGATTTGGTGAACTATCCTCAAAACTTTTCTAAAAGAACACACTAATTGCAAACTTCACCTTAGGCGCTGCCACATAGTAACTGTCCAGGAAATAACTGCAGAAGTAGCGCTGCTGAGCATTTTATCAGCTTTCATTGGATACAAAAAAACAAAGCAGTCACCATTATTCAATCCACGTCTGAGTAAATTAGTATATTGGGCATCCAACATTGAACCAGGAAACGAAATACAACAAAAAAGTTACGAAGCAGAATATCATTAAAAATCCTACTCATCCTGCACTAATTTTCAGTGAAAAAGTATTAAATACTAGGTCATTATACTTCTCTTTGTCATGGATATTCCATGGATGGAAGCACTAGCTTTCTGAATTGCACCCATTATTTCAATTCCTATTTCCTTGAGCATGAAAATGTCAGTGGGTCGTGCTTCAAATTGGAAATATCAAACAATTCGATGAACCTCTGGTCTGACACTCTGGCTTTGGCACCAGCAAACCTTTGGTACTCATCAAAAATAGATGATAGACACCATCTCTGCAATCTTCTTATGCATCCCACAAGACAACCAGTGCGGTGCTGTTCATAGTAAAATCAACAAACTATTAGAGATTAATGATTCATAAGTACTAATAAAAACAAAGATTCAAAGAACAAAGTGCACACCTTTCCTCGTTTACAATGAATCAGCACGGGGTGGTTCCTAACATCTTGAGAAAGAAAAAGAAAAAAGACACCAATTTGGTTAATATGTCATGAACAAAATGTGCTATTAAGGTAGTGAAGTTCAAGATTTTGTAATACCAAGCACTACTTTCAAAGCTTCACGAATCTTATCATTTGGGATGTTGACAAAGGGTTCCTGCCCACATTATGTGTAGTCAGTGTGCAGAACTATGATTTTTCAGATATCAGTTAAAATATCATATTATATATCTTTTGCTTCTCCTCCCTTGCCTGGCAATCCAGGCGGAAGAAGGCAATCTTTGGGGATGAGGGTTGTTATCGTTCAATGTTGAGGGAATTCACAGGACATAAAGAATATAAGCCTGTAAAAAAACCACTGATGATTGCAATAAGTTCAGAGCAAATTCAGCATAGGAGACACCATTATACATTTGCTAAAGATTGGTCTACTAGCACTTAAAAAAGACAGCTTTTCACCTGCTGTCAATTGCTTGTAGTGGGAATGGTATAAGCTAAGGTAGACAGCTTTTAAATTCATTTACACCATAGCAACTTAAGGCTATATATATATGTCCAGCCAGCCCTGTATTGTCCCTTAAAGCTCCCGTGGTTGGGTTTTGTAGATGGTCTATTATACATATAATATGGACATTACTGTTAGTATGTAGGTAAAGAGGGTTATTAGTCTGCACTGAACATCTTAAATAGGGCAAAACTTTGCCAAAGGCAGTGAACAATATGTGACTTATTATAAAATAAAATAGCTCTACGGCAGAGGATAGAGAACATGGGAGTGTAGATCGCATAACCAATAGTAAAGCCGGATGGTTTTTCCAAAGGATTTTTATGTAAAAGTGTAAATGAATTTCTCCTATGAATCCAAATAACCAAAGCAAACTTTACTAACTACAAATATTTTCTTCAGTTCAAGAGAAGGTCATTATTAATTAGTCTAGTTTGATGTTTTCAAATCAAAGAGTTCACATTCAAAATGGAATTGAGTATAGCACCCTTGAAACTGAAGAGACACCAGCCCTACTAATCTGTAATGCTGTAACAGCAAGCAATAATTTTCTAGGAGCATTGAGCACCATTTCAAATTATGTTATACCTAAAATATCAAATGTTATTCTATTTAAAAAGCAAGATAAGTTCAACTTTCACAAACAGTTTCAATTGAATTGAATAACCAAAGAGGTATGTCAATCTAATTAAATGCTAGTGTTTATCACATGATAACTTTAAGTCCTTCCGACGTAACATACATAAGACATGTTTGGATTGATTTATCTGAACTTATCTACCGGCATAAGCACTTGTGAGACTATTTCAGAGATCTTAAATACACAGTTTATAGCTTCATTGAAAAGTTGAAAACAGTTTGAATTTATTTGATCTTTTGATATAGAAATAGCAGCATATACATAATCACTTAAATGATAATCACTTATACTCTATTAAACTGGTAGACAACATGAAATTGTGATACAAACCTTGCAGCCATCGATACCGAATTGATAAAGCCTAATTCCATTAGCATTCAAAAACTCCGCAGTTGCTTCAGGATAGGGTTCAGGGCACAAACATCTACCACAAAAACTAACATAAATACATATCTTATACAAAACAATACAATATAGAAAGGGAAAATTGAATTCTCACATTACGGAACGAAGACGAAGCGATTTCATGAATCCGAAGTTAGCAGAATCAGGAAAACCGGACCTGAAAATACCGTTATCGACCATAGCGAAGTTCAGCGGCGGCACAAATGCTTCATCGGCGTCGTCGGAGTTACGCGGCGGTGAGACGTCGTCGGCGGCGGGTAAGGACACCTGGCCGTTGGAGTTAGAGTTGTCGAGTTTCATGATGAATTTGGCGCCAAAATTGAGAAGAGTGAAAGATGAAACGTTAGGGTGAACAGTGATTCATGGGATCTTCGGTTTGAAGGATCTGTAATAGTAATAGTTATAGGAGAAGAAACAGTGAGAGAGAAAAAGGTTTGAAGGATCTTTGATAAGATGCTTTGAAGAGTATAGAAATTGAGACGTGTAGAGAAAGAATATGCTGAGATTGGAAAAACCCCAAACCAAACCCCTTTCTTTGTTTTTTATCAATCAAAGTATCAAACCCACCCCACTCATGTGTAAAGTAAAGTTGCTTCTTTGTTCCAACTTTTACTTTGAATCTTCTTTGATTGATGACTTGGATAGACGTAGGAAGTAGGGTATAAATATAAGTCGAGTAACTTTGTTTTTTTGGCGCAAGTCTAGTATTTTGAAAGATTCATATGACTTACTAGTTTGTTTGAAAACATATTTCATTTTTTTTTTATTTTAAGAAAATATATTTTATAGGAATATTTTTAAACAAATAGTTATGTTAAAAAAAGCTTTAAATAAATAGTGTGATATAAGTTTAAATAAACTAAAGAACTAATATATTAATGATATTCAACATTCTTCAGATATTTATCATGAATGTTTGGAGAATTTGACTGTATATAATATTATAGTTTATAATAAAACATTTAAGTTTAAATTACTGAAAAGGTTAACACTTTTCTAATTTAACTCAAAGTACAATATATAATCTAATAATATTAGTAATAAATAATTCATATTTATTTAAGTAGGCCGGCCTGATAGGCCTAAGATGTATTTTTTATGGTCTGTGACCTAACCTTTTTAGCTAAATAGACCTCTAAAAAAGTCTAAGCATTCTTTATCTAAAAAAAAAATTGGTATGGATTAACTTGTCGTAGGCTAGGTGATGTCGTAGGGCCCTATAGGTCGACATGATCTATTCTCACCCCTCGTAGGAAACCCAACCATTTTTTAAAAGGCAAGATCTAGTGCCTTACAATTTTTTTTTCGGCTCAATTTAATCTAAAATAAAAATAATATCAAATTGGTCCTTGGCCTTTGGTATGACGTCCAATATGCTGCAATTCACATGAATTCTGCTATCGATGCTATTTTTTTATATGTTGCAGGATTTGCCCATGATTGTTCATTACCTTTTTGCTTCTATGTGTTGGAGCTTGTGGAAGCACAAGAATCTCAGGATTTGGGAGAACGCAACGAAGACGAGTGCCCAAGTTGTTGACAGAGGCCGTAACCTCCTTCATGACTGACAGGAGGCCAATCTGCCACGGTCAGCAGCTCCTCCTCTAGCAGGTGCCACACAGATGCAAGCTGCCAGCACCACTCAGCAGGCGGGGCAGCAATTTAATGGCGTTACAGGACCTGCTCTGCAGGCTGCCAGCAACACTCAGCAGTCCGGGCAGCACCCTAATGCCGTTACTGGACCTGTTCTGCAGGCTGCCAGCACTACTCATCAGGCTGGGCAGCACTCTAATGCTGCTACAAAGCCTGCCCTGCAGGCTGCCAGCACCTCCCAACAGTCCGGGCAGCACCCTAATACTTCTACAAGACTTGTTCTGCAGGCTGCCGGCACCACCCAGCAGGCAGGGCAGCATTCTACTGCTCCTATATGACCTGTTCTGTAGGCCTGGGCGCCGCCCAGCAGTGGGAGGCTAAAATGCAATGTCGATGCGGCTTTTTCGGAGCAATTTCAAAGGACAGGTATTGGTATTTGTATTCGGGACGATTCGGAAACTTTTGTGTTAGCTAAGGTGTTGCAGTTTGATCACATTTATCCAGTAGCTGTCGGTGAAGCTTTGGGTCTTTATCACGCTCTCCATTGGATGCACGATATGCAATTTGATAATGTGGAGTTCGAGCTGGATTCCAAAATCACGAGAGATGCATTCCATTCCCGCACGGCAGATGTTACAGAATTTGGCAATATAATTGAAGCGTGTCGAGTACTTTTCTCCACGTCTTTTACAAACTCCAGGGTCGAGTTTATCAGGCGACAAACTAATGTGGTTGCTCATGCCTTAGCAAGAGAAGCCACTTCCTTAGCTAGTCCCATTATTTATTATGAAATCTCATCTTGTATTGAATCTCTTATTATTAATGAAATGTTATAAGCATCTTTCTTTCAAAAAAAAATTAATTCCTTACTCATAATAAGAAAGAGACTAATTTGTCTATAGTATGAAAATGTCATTGACTAGTTTATATACTATTTTTTTTGTCAAAGACTAAATTGGTTCACAAGAAAATTATGAAGAACCAAAATGGATCTTTGTTTTTTTAATACTTGTTTGAATTTGTGACAAATGTTGTGGAACTTGTGACACCCTCTTTGCAAAAACGCGATGAATGTGCATGGGATTGCAAATGAGTGAATATGCAACCCCCCAACCCCCGAAATTGTAACTTTCGTAAAAAATCCCCCTGAATTTTAAGAAACTTCAAAAAACCCTTTGAAATTGTCAAACGTTAGTCACTTACTCCCCTCCGTTTGTTTTGGATGTTAAACCTTATGACGTGCCAGTTAACTGTACACGTGACACCTCCATGTGGAGTGAACCTTATGCCACATCATAGGGGGTAAATGACTATTTTATTTTTTTATTTATTTTTTGCTTTCTTCATCTTCTTCCTTCCACCTCTTCTTCATCTTCATCATCAACTTCATACTTTCATCATAAAATTCAAACAAATCTTGAAAAAATCCATAAAATGAAATTAAAAACAACCCAAAATCATGATCTTCATCACCATCTTTCCATTCTCAATTTTTTTATTCACCAACAAGAACAACAACAATCAAGTCCAAATGACAAAAAAAAATTGAGATGATTAATTGATGAAATTATGTGACCTAATTTGAAATTTGAGAAAATACTACATGCTACACCAACCATTTCATTCCATTTTTTAATCCTCAAATATCCCAATTTTCCCTTTCTTAAATTGTCAAAATGAAGAAGAAGCAATCCTTCTTCACCCACATGGTCAACACCTACCTCTTATTCCTCTTTTCTCTCCTCTCAAATCCATATCTGATGTTGTAATTTTATTTTTGAGTTTCATTTTCGAGTTACTGACAAACAACAACATATCAATCAAACTCAATAAGTTGGAATTTTGTGTTTTTGTGATGTTTTTGGATATATGAAGGTTCCTGGAGGATTAACTCATGTTCTTGGTGTAATGGTGTTGTGCCTATCATTATTCTATGTTTTTTTTTCTCATTACTACATTGTTGTTGATGGTGGTGGAGATATAGTAATGAGATGGTGATGATGGTGTTGATTGTTGTTGTTTCTTGAATTTTTTTTTATTTTTTTTATGAATATTGATGAAGGTAGTGTTGAATATGATGAAGAAGTGGAAGGAAGAAGATGAAGAAAATAAAAAAAAAGTCATTTACCCCCTGTGACGTGGCATAAGGTTCAGTCCACGTGGAGGTGTCACGTGTACCGTTAACTGTCACATCATAAGGTTTAACAACCAATGCAAACGAAGTGGGTAATTGACTAACGTTTGACAATTTCAAAAAGGTGACAACTTGGGTACCCATCAATAAAAGGTGGGTAACACAACCCATGCTGAGTTGGCACCAATCAAAGTTATTTGTTTGTTTTCTATTATTTTTAATGTTATATAAATACATTGTTTTGATTTGGCCAACTCAACATGGGTAATATTACCCACCTTTTATTAATGGGTAAACAAGAATTTCCCTTTCAAAAAAGTTTTTGAAGTTTCTTAAATGTCGGGTTTTTTTTTTTGACGAAAATTACAATTTCGAGTTTTTTTTTTTGCATTGCAAGAGAAGAAAGTTTTAGTGATTTCAAGCTTGTGATTTATACGGTTACCAAGAGATGTAAGCTTATTTTGGTCCGACAAATCCGGTACTCCCTCCATAACTTTTTATAAGCAAATTTGACCAATTCACATTTTTTAAGGAATGTGGTTTGTGTTATTTAATTTAAGTTAAATAACCTATTTTGCCCTCATTAATTGTGGTGTACAATAGTATATTTTCAAGGTGTTGTTGTTAAACGTGTGTGCATTTAAAAAATTAAAGTAAGGGTATTTCAGGTATATTATCCTTAAATATGACAAAAAAAGTCAATTTTGCTTATAATTAGTTACAACTGAAATGGTTGAATTTTGCTTATATTTTGTTACGGAGGGAGTATCTTGCTAACTTACAATGACACGTGATTTTGAAACACATGTGGCTCGAAGAAAATAGATACACAAATTGGCTTTCTAATTATAATATTAACTACTAATAGCCCCGTGCTTTCACACGGGCCGCATAACATTGCAGGACTATATAAAAAAATAATTATATTGTTAATATTGTTAAATGTTTAAATGTATTAAATAAAAATTATCAACATTAATATAATGTTTCTATTGAATATTTTTTTTCTTATATGAAGAAAAATCTGTTAAATATTTGAATTGAGAATGTTGTGAATTTTATTTGCTTATATATGCGAAAACAAATTTTTATATACATATATGAAAAAGTCGATAAAATAAAATTTTGAAAACTCATTATTGTTTTCAAAATATCAAAATTAATGTAGTGTTTCTATTAAATAACTTTTTATTTTATATGCAAAACACCGTTCAATGTTTCCACTGCATCTGTTGCAGATTTTATGCGTTTTTCTGCAGAAACAAATTTTTACGTAAATATATGAGAAAGCCGATATGATAAAATTGTGGAAACTCATTACTATTGTCAAAATATAAACATTAATTTAAGGTTTCTAATTAATAACTCTTTATTTTATATGTAAAATACTGTTCAATGTTTGGACCGCACCTGTTGTAGATTTTATGTGCTTATATATGCATAAACAAATTTTTATGCACATATATGAGAAAATCGATATGATAAAATTTTGAAAACTCATGACAATTTTTAAAATATCAACATCAATGTAGTGTTTCTATTAAATATCTTTTTATCTTATTTTTAAAACACATTTAAATATTTGCGCCGTACTCGTTGAAAATTTTATATGCTTATATATTTGCGCCACACTCGTTGGAAAGATACATGTCCGTAATTATCATGATAATATTTGGCTTTAATAACAAATTGACTTAGTTATATAGAATTAGTTAAAGTTTTTGCGTGAAATTGGAAATAAACTTGTTTGTAATTATGATGATAACAATTTTTTTTAAAATATAGGGGAATTAGTTAGGTTTAGAAGCGATAAACAGAAAAACTTAATTTTTCAAAAAATGAATAAATTAGTTTTATATTTTACAGAATAACCTTTAGACACATAAAATTGAGAACATCATGAGTTTAATGACAATTATAGAATTTTACTGGAGTATGATTTTTATATATTGTTGGGATGATTTTTACATAAAATTAAAGTTGTTGTGTGGAATTGGAAACAAACATGGTGGTAATTATGATGATAATAAATTGTTTTTTTAAATAGAGGGGAATTAGTTAGGTTTAGAAGCGATAAACACAAAAACTTAATTTTTCAAAAAATAAACAAATTTGTTTTATATTTTGCAAAATAACTGTTAGTCACATAAAATTAAGAAGAACACGAGTTTAACAAATAAAAATTATGGAATTTGCTGGAGTACAACTTTTATATATTGTGAGTAGATATGCAAAAATCCGTTAAATATTTACACTGCTTGGTGTATATTTTATGTGTTTATATCTACTAAAACTATTTTTTTTTGTGCGAATATAAGAAAATCGTTATGATAAAATTTAAAAAACTCATGATCATTTTTAAAATATCAGCATTATTGTAGTTTTTTTCTTAATAAATTCAATAACACACTCCTGAATAAAAATGGGATAGCACTTGTGTGACATTGTGATGTCAATGTCACGTGACATTGGCCAACCACAATGTCACACGTGCCACCATTTACTTTAAAAAATAGAAAAAAGCAAAAAATTCTTATAAAAGAGAAAAAAAAAACCACTTATCACATTGTGGTTGACCAATGTCACATGACATTGACATTACAATGTCACACAAGTGCTATCTATAAAAATGTATGTCTTTTCATGTCATATTTTCTATCTGTTTTTTTTAAAGGACCAACTGTTCCCTATTAACGAAGCGGGGAAATCATATTTTTTTTCTTGCAATTGCCTCCATTGGTGCAATTTTTTTTATCATGTGTTAGCTTTAGAACTCACTTGCAAAAGAGATGAAGAATACTCCCTCCGGTCCTTAATATAAGAAAATTAAAAAAAAAACCAGTCATATTTATAAGAAAATGTCACAATTTTTAAGGAGTAGTTATTGTTCAAAAGACTTTTCTACCCTTCATTTAATGATTATCTTTTTAATATTAGTGAGTGTATTTAATGTTTCACAACTTTCTATAAGAGTATATTTGTAAAAATATTTAAAAAGTCAGAACAATTAATGATTGTATTAATTTTGATATTTTTTGAGTTTTCATCTTATAATAAGGATCAAAGGGAGTATAATTGACGTTAAATGTTTTTTCTTGGAACCGAAGGAAAAACATTGTCAAACTTAGGTAGTATAGTGTAATTATTACTAATAACTTTAAACAACTAATTAACTTGAGAAAATGACAAATTCGTCCATCATATTTTTGTTTTTATGGAATTAGGGAAGGATAATGAAGGAAATTAAATAGTAATAAGTTTTCTTATATTTATAGTAGATTAGAGTTCGAATGATGTTAGATTTCCAGAGGTTCCTCTCATGAAACTCCAAAATCTCCTCTTTGATAACATGTCAAAAGCTTGTGTTTTTAAGAATGATAGTGTAGTCTTGTAGTTTTCTTTTCTCTTAGGCTTTGCCCTTTTGAGCAACTAAAAAGTTCATTTTTTTTCTTTCAAATATTGTTAAAAATGGCAAAAAAGAAAAAGAGTGCAATCCGTAATCTAGATTGCATTGCAGGGTATAATATCATTCAGGTGGGAAAAAAATCCAGTGATTTTGTGTTACATTATTAAATTAATTAATTAAAAGTCCCACTCAAAACAAATGAATTAGTAAAACCTTAATTTTCAATTGAAGTAAACGATAACTCGAGCCACATGGTTGCGTGAAAATGAACGAAACTCAAATAAACAAACACACTGAACTCAAGATTTAACAGTGAGTTTCTTGCGTTACTATACTGAGTTGAGATTCATTCCAAAAAGATGAAAACAGTTTCCGATTGGATCCATTCTTCTTCGAATGAGCACATTGAAACGTATCAGCAATGGTTCATCTTAGCCGATTCAGGTTTTTTCTACTTCACCTTTTTTCACACACATTGTAAAACCAATTCATCACTTTTTGCTTTCGGTTTTCATTGATCGTAGATGGAGATGGCCGTGTCAGTGGAAATGATGCTACCAAATTCTTTGCTCTTTCCAACTTGTCCCGCCCTCAACTCAAGCAGGTTTATACAATATTTTTTTCCTCATTTCAGTTATACAATTAAGTTATCAAATGTTAATTTACTTGCAAATCGCAATTAAGCTGGCTTAATTGCATTGTTTCACTAACAATTTCCTATTTCTTCATCATAGGTTTGGGCTATTGCGGATACCAAGAGACAAGGTTTTTTAGGTTTTCAAGAGTTTGTTACTGCAATGCAGGTTCTATACATTTTAAAATGCTGAATGTGTGTTGAGTTTTAATAAGAATGGATGCTCTGATATCAAAATCTGACTTTAAAATTGAATGTTTGTTGCAATAAACAGCTCATTTCTGTGGGACAGGCAGGGTATGATCTCAACTCAGATATACTGAAAACTCAGAGTAAGTTCGCTGATTAATGCGTTTTATTTTATGGTATTGTGTCCTTATATGTTTGCATTACATAAGTCATCCTCGAGAGAGGTTGAGGGTGATGGATTCGCCGGTGTTGGTTGCTTCCACTGCGATGGGGGAGCCGGTCTAAGGGGAGGTACCTGCAAAAGTCACTTCGATGCCAAAGTCATAATATTATAGTAGTGAAGTAGAGGGATTAGAGATACCTCAAATAGGGTTCGGTACACCCGTTATGACTTGGTCAGTGATTCTAGTCCTGTCCTGTTATGAACATCCATCTTGTCATGGAAAAGACGATGCAGTGAGGTCTCATGTAATGACCTCTTTATCTGTTGAATGTAAATCATTTGGCATGATGCTGGCTACTCAGTGTGTAGCTATGATGCTTAATTTATGGATACCGATAAGAGAAAGTTCATTAATGTTTAATTTCCTTGGTATTAATGTTATACATTTAAATTTCAAGGAATATTGAAACAACAAACAAACCTGAGAAAATCTGCTCGTCTTAATAATTGCAGAAATGGCTAACCTAGTAAACTTCATGAACTACCTATACAGGGAGGGTGTTGGTCTCGATTTGCATACTGATGCTATATGTATATACGAATATCTTATCTGTTGTGTTGAAATATAATATATTATCTGTTGTATTGAAAGAGACTGAATTTCCCTCCAGTCTAACTTAATTTTTTCTTTTGCTCTTAGCGTTTGTGCTATTTATTCGTTTCAATGTATTTAATCTCCCCTATTTCTATTGATTTCAGTTGACAATGAAAAGATCAAACTTCCAGTCATGGAGGGAATTGATGTATTAGTAGCAGTAAGCAATGCTTTTTATATCGCTCTGTACTTTATCAATTAGATTGTCCTATTTCTGTCGATTCCTTTTCTTATTGGTTTGTTTTCTGCTTGTTTTATTAGAATAAAGCGAGTTCGACAATAAATGCCCAACCTGATGTATTTGGTAAGACATGTAATTTTTGATTTCCTTATTAATGACATTGTATTGTTTATATTAATATTGATTGAATTATTTTTTGATAATACATAGGTACTGGTCAGCCTCGGCCTTTTCCACCAGTTGCTTCAAAATCTGTAAAGAAGGCGAGTACTCCAAATTTGTGCCCATTTTGACAAAATGAAGTTTTTTCTATTAAAGCAAATAAAAAATGTAAAATAAAGACTACCTTGCTTTTATAGTTGAGCAACCAATTGTATAAATGCTTACCAGTTCATGTTTCTAATGGACTAATGATGGTAACTAATTTTCGGATTCTGAAATGAAAGGCCCTGTCTCTCTTGCTTACATTCATTGCATGATTGCATCATGAATCAGATGATGTAGGCAAGGCAATATTGAAGAGATGTAATTACTATGCCAAAACTGTTTGGAATATGCATCTGTAACTCTGTTTCTTTTGAAGCTCTACTATGTATGTCCTTACTTCATTTCAATATTTTGCGAGGTATATTCTAATATAGTAGTGTCTTTTTTTAGTTACCTCTCAGTGCAGTGACATCAATAATAGATGGCTTGAAGAAATTGTATGTGGAGCGGTTAAAACCATTGGAGGTCACTTATCGATTCAATGATTTTGTATCTCCGTTATTGGTAAGTGATGTCTGCATTCAATATATAACTAAAATATGCTAATTTCTGTACACTGCATATGTGAACAAGGCAGTATCATGATTCATGGCATATTATTCATGTCATTACAACTAACAAGTTAGGATGCCTCTGATTTGTCCCTTTCAGACCGACAGTGATTTTGATGCTAAACCAATGGTCATGCTTCTTGGTCAATATTCCACCGGGAAAACAACATTTATAAAACATTTGCTAAGATGTGAATATCCAGGTTAGTTATGTTGTGGTTGATCTAGCAACTTCATTATATAATTCCTTATATATATTGACAATAGCGGGGTATAAATTCCTTTATTAATCCTGTATCACCTTACTATTGACACAGGGGCGCACATTGGACCAGAGCCTACGACTGACAGATTTGTTGCTGTCATGGTACTATAATCTTCTTTTCTTTTTCCAAGTATTGCCTTTGGATGTTAATCAAATCTAAACAAAACTCTTCATTTTGGGGCGTCAGATCATTCTGTAATTGTGAATTCGTTCCACAGTGTTCACTAAGGTTCAAAGCTCAATATCTTTCTTTATTTGTAGTCTGGAACTGATGAGAGGAGCATTCCTGGAAATACTGTAGCTGTCGATGCTAGCATGCCTTTTAGTGGCCTGACAACTTTTGGTAGTTCGTTTTTGTCAAAGTTTCAATGCTCTCAAATGCCACATCCAGTGAGTTTTTTTATATATTTCCAATTTCACTTCTGCTCTGTTGGCATTTTCGTTCTTGAACTTGAAACAATATTTTCTTTCAGCTGCTAGATGAAATAACATTTGTGGACACCCCTGGTGTCCTCTCTGGAGAAAAACAAAGGACTCAACGAAGTTATGATTTCACTGGTGTTATATCGTGGTTTGCTGCAAAGTGTGATTTGATTCTTCTCCTATTTGATCCTCACAAACTCGACATCAGTGATGAATTTAAACGAGTGATCTACTCTCTACGCGGTCATGATGACAAAATACGCGTTGTGTTGAATAAGGCAGACCAAATTGATACTCAACAAGTAAGACAGTATCAACAACTTAATTTAAATTGATCTAAATATTTCTGACAACTTGTTTTTCTAATTTTTGGCTTACCTATGTGCCTCATATTGTAATACTGCAGCTCATGAGAGTTTATGGAGCACTGATGTGGTCTTTGGGAAAAGTTTTGAATACTCCAGAAGTTGTACGTGTATATATTGGGTAAGTTAGTTGTCTTTGAAATACATATAACGATTCATTAATTTTGTTATTTACTACTCATTTAAGCTTATGCTATCCCGTTGCAATTGAACATCATAAGATCTTTATGCTTTCATAATTTTGGTGAAAATGCTTGGTTGTTGTTGTTGTAGTTCTGGTGAAAAGAATTATCTTTGTTATCTTCTCTTCCTTAACATTTTGCAGGTGAATTCACGTTTTAATGTGTAGTGTCTGCCTGTGCTTCACATTGTTTTCACATTACGTTAATGGATTCGTTCTCCAGTTAATATGACATTCTTCAGCTGATAGTTTGTACTACTTTCCTTGACTTTTCAGCTCATTCAACGATAAGCCTATAAATGAAGGCTTTGTTGGCCCATTAGGACAGGAACTTTTTGAAAAGGAACAAAATGATCTCCTTTCAGATTTGGTAGATATTCCAAGAAAGGCGTGTGACGGTCGGGTACAGTCTATTTTCATATTATTTTTAGACCTGGTCATAGACATGAGTAAAAATATATGAACATAGCAGATTGCCGCAAGCTTATACTCCTTTATTTGTTTGTATTTTCATTTTCCGGTTCTAAAATATGATGTCATTGGAATGGGGCAGATCAATGAATTTGTTAAACGTGCTAGATCTGCTAAAATTCATGCCTATATAATTAGTCATCTTAAGATGGAGATGCCTGCAATGATAGGCAAAGCTAAGGTGCAACAAAGGCTTATAGATAATCTTGAAGATGAATTTAAAAAGGTATCCTCCTTCCATTTTTGTTTCCTTAGTTTGCCTAGTTTCTTCGATACTTATTATTTACTATCATCTTGCAAAACAGGTTCAAAGGGAGTTTCATCTGCCAGTTGGTGATTTTCCTAATATTGATCACTTCAGAGAGGTTTTGAGTAGTTATAGCATCGACAAGTTTGATAAATTGAAGCCTAAAATGATTCAAGCTGTAGATGACATGCTTGGTTATGACATACCAGAGCTCTTAAAGAAATTTAGAAATCCTTATGATTAAGTTGAAAACAATTGAGCTTGTTGTTGATAAATTGAAGGCGCACATGTGAAGCCTGTAGATGACATGGTTGGTTATGAAATACCAGAGCCGTTAAAGAAATTTAGAAATCCTTGTGATTAAGCTGGAAACGTTTTAGCTTGTTGTTGATTTTGTCATGAATGTTTCTGACTGAGATTTTGATGTCTAGTTTTCCGAAATAATGGAAATATTTTTTGTGTCTTGAATGTCTGATGTCTACAACCTTTACAGTCCAGTCCATGACATAATATTATAGCCAGTGTCTGGTTTAGACAATTGCCACCCTATTTATTTTGTTTATCTTGATTATATATGAAGGTGCTCGCTATCCCGCATTTACCATTTGTAGTGTCCTCGTGTGCGGGAGTGGGACGATAAAGGTGCCCTTGTATACTTGCTTTACAGTATATCTAGACAAGACACATGTTTATGTAGCTTATTTTGTTTATTGGCTGCAGCATTTTTGTTTTATTACTAGCGTTTGAGTCATAGCTCTTGTGATGTTATGATGTGAAGACATTCATTCACGTTTGGGTAAATTACACTTTTGGTCCCTTAAATATTTTTCAGGTTTCATATTGGTCCCCTAATTAATAAAAGTAACGTTTTGGTCCCTTAAATCCTTCTCTGTTAGGCACTTTGGTCCCTTCCGTTAGTTTGTGTTAAAAAACGTTCAATTTTGGTCCCTTAAATATTTTTCAGGTTTCACTTTTGGTCCCTTAAATATTTTTCAGGTTTCATATTGGTCCCCTAATAGAGGACCAATATGAAACCTGAAAAATATTTAAGGGACCAAAAGTGAACGTTTTTTAACACAAACTAACGGAAGGGACCAAAGTGACTAACTGAGAAGGATTTAAGGGACCAAAACGTTACTTTTATTAATTAGGGGACCAATATAAAATCTGAAAAATATTTAAGGGACCAAAAGTGTAATTTACCCTTCACGTTTTGGTTCCTTGCATTGTCTAAGTTCTGCTTTCTGCTGTCTTTGAGTTTTGGTGCCACCAAGTCTTCAAGCTCTATTTTGAACGACATTGTTTATAGGGTTCTATTAAAAAAAATTAGAACTAGGAGGACTTTTCTCATCAATAGAATGGAATGCAAGTAACTTCCTGTATTTTTGAAATTTTCAATTGAGTCGTTGTTGTTTAAAAGTTTAGAAGAAAGAGTGATTTGTATATTCCTTTCTTTACTGGTTTCTGGCAAAAAAACCGTAAAATATGTTGTAATAATAATCAAAAAATAAGAACTGAGACCTATGTGTCCTAATGGCCTAAATCGTACTTGGTCACAACTGGTAACCACAAATGAAAAATATTTAGATACAAAAAAAAAACAAAGAGAAAAATTTAATCAAATTATTTTTCATCATTTATTTATTTTTATTTGTGTATGTGCTTCCAAATATTTTTCATTTGGGTTGACCAAGCTCATGGAGATGGAAGTGGCCCTTTTCTCCTTGTCTTTATACTAAAGAAATTTCTCTTAACAGATTTATATGAAATAGAATAACAGTGGACCCAGATTTGTAATGCTTGTTTTTTTAGGAATGTTTTTTTTAATAAAAAACAGTAAGGGCCAGTTTGGTGCTCATGATAGGAAGACATGATATAATAAAATTATCATATCCTGGTTGTACTTGCAGTGAGTACAATATCTAAAACTAAGAGTTTAGAACTGTTTTAGTGATCCCTTGAGAATGTCTCTCAAGTGGGTATTTATAGCCTTATTTGGGCTTGTTTTCCCGTGGCTTAGGCCCCAAGTAGCTTGGGCCCAAAGCCACATTTAGAGTGATCTGGAGCGTTCTAGAGGCTTCTAGAAGCTCTCTGAGGCGGCGTCCCCTGGCGGGTTCGCCTAAAAACCTTTGGGCCTTTATGGAGGGCGCTGAGCCCTCTCTTGAGGGCGCCAAGCCCTTTTGGAGAGATTTGTGCCCTAAAAGATAAGGTTGATAGTCCACAGCCCAACAAGCACGAGCTTTGCGACAATGCGAAGTGATTAACTGTGATGTTTTGACGTTTCGTAGCCCAACAAGCACAGGGCTTTGAAGAGGCGAGGTGGTTGTCTATGGTCTGTGATGGAAAGTAGTTCTACATGTTCCTGGGCGCTAGCCCAACAATTTGATGATATATGGTTGCTTGCATTGTATCCAGGTAGTCCATAGCCCAACAAGCACGAGCTTTGGGACAAGGCGGAGTGATTTAACTGTTGAGGTGTTGACATTTCGCAGCCCAACAAGCACTAGGCTCGAAGAGGCGAGTTGGTTGTCTATGGTCTATGGTGGGCGACAACCCAACATTTTCTAGGGCGCCAGCCCAACATCTCGAAGATATGAGGTCACTGCGTTGTGAAGGTTGGTGGTCCAGGTAGTCCGCAGCCCAACAAGCACGAGCTGCAGGATGAGGCGAAGTGATTAACTGTGATCTTTGGAGGGCGACATTGAGAGTGGCGGCGAGGTGACGTAAAGGGCGCGACCTTTGGGATATTTCTACAGATGCGGATCGGACGAGCGAACTCAGAGGAGGACCTGAAAAGAGTTGGCGAGCTAGAGGCCAAAATGGAGGAGGCCAAGTTCGAGGCAGCTGACAGCTTTGATCAAGGTTTTGAGCGTGCTAAGGCACATGTCGCCTTGCTTTTTTCCTGATGTGGATCTTGGTAGCCTGGATCCTTTCAAAATTGTCCAGGACGGAGCCTTGGTGGACGAGTGTGACGTTAATTTATTATGATGTGGTTGATTATGTTCATATTTTGTGTTGTAACCATATTTTGTAACAATTGACAATGTCCCGTTTATTAATTTAATACCGTCGTTAATTATCTTTGAGAAGTACTTTGGTAGGATATTTATCTTGTACATTAATTTTCTTTGTTCTTGGCTTTGACGTTGTGTTTTGTTGGATCTTGGTGATGCTACGAGGCTGAGTGCCTTTTGACTGTATCTGTGTTTGCGTGATCTCTAGTAGATTTATGTGTTTTTTACGAAGTCCTGTTTGAGAAAATGATTGTAGACGCCCTAGAGCCCTCATGGGATTAGGTATTTTCATATGTAGACGCCCTAGAGCCCTTGTGGGGTTAGGCATTTTGTATGTAGACGCCCTCGAGCCCTCGTGGGGTCAGGATTTTTTATTTGTAGACTGTAGGTGACCTAGAGCCCTCGTGGGGTTAGGATTTTGTAGATTGTAGGCGACCTAGAGCCCTCGTGGGGTTATGATTTTTAATTCGTAGACTGTAGGCGACCTAGAGCCCTCGTGGGGTTAGGATTTTGTAGATTGTAGGCGACCTAGAGCACTCGTGGGGTTAGGATTTTTCATTTGTAGACTGTAGGCGACCTAGAGCCCTCGTGGGGTTAGGATTTTGTAGATTGTAGGCGACCTAGAGCCCTCGTGGGGTTAGGATTTTTCATTGGTAGACTGTAGGCGTCCTAGAGCCCTCGTTGGGTTAGGATTTTGTAGATTGTAGGCGACCTAGAGCCCTCGTGGGGTTAGGTATTTTCCATTTGTAGATTGTAGGCGACCTAGAGCCCTCGTGGGGTTAGGATTTTTCATTTGTAGATTGTAGACGACCTAGCCCTCGTGGGGTTAGGTATTTTGCTTTGTAGATTGTAGACGCCCTCATGTGTAGAATTTTTTGTAGATACTGTCAATTTGGGTACCGACTGAGGAGCTGTTTGTGGATCTTGAGGCCAAGCGAGTAGCGGTGTTGGTTTGATCTTCGTTGCAATATACCACCAATTCTCCGACTCCAATTTGTTCAATTCTTTATAGATTTTATTCATCTGAAACATAACAACAAAACCTTTTCGTCGAAGGATTATAATGGCTGAACTATCAATACCATATGCTTTATCGTCTTGATTTCTCTCTTATTGACTAAACAAGCCAGTTTGAGTAGCAATATGAGGGAAATATTACTAGTAAGAGGATCTTAATTAGTAGCATAATCGATCAATAAAAAAGAATTATATTTAATTAAACATTATCACTATGCTGCGACATATAGGCATAAAGTGACTCATCCTTACTCAAGTAAAGAAATACAACCGTATGGACTACGCCTCCATGAGGTATTTGAATCCAAACATGAAATTAAGAAAGATAAAAGAACATGGGATATATTTTAATTACGGGACATACCAATATTATGTGCTTCAACATCATTTTAATTATGGGATATATGGAGAACTAGTCACAATGATTATCAGATGATATACGCTCATAAATTATTGCAATTTCTATTAGCCGTCGCTAAAACCACTTAAAAGTTAACGACACAAATCACAGTCAAACTTTATTTTGTTTTCCTTCCACATAAGAAACCGGCCGAGTGATTTATAGTTTTTCGTCAATAGGGTAAGGAAGTCACAATATTAGATAAATAATTCTGTCGAATACTTTACCTTGGGTTAGTTGGTTAGTTTGCAGACGTAGTCTTCTGAAAAAGTAATGAAAGGAATAAAATATTTAAACACGTTCACCTGATCCGGTTGCGAGGCGACGCCATGATGATGAGGATCACGCCGTATTGGGTGCCGATTTTGGATTGAGTGGTGGCGGTTACACCGCCAAGGAGGTGTGGCCAAATCGCGATTAGGGTTGCGATTCAGAAGTGTGGCCTAGGTTAGTTTTACCGAGGCCCCACGGTGGGCGCCAACTGTACTTGCAATGAGTACAATATCTAAAACTAGGGTTTATAACTGTTTTAGTGATCCCTTGAGAATGCCTCTCAAGTGGGTATTTATAGCCTTATTTGGGCTTGCTTTCCCGTGGCTTAGACCCCAAGTAGCTTGGGCCCAAAGCCACATTTAGAGTGATCTGGAGCGTTCTAGAGGCTTCTAGAAGCTCTCTGAGGCGGCGTCCCCTGGCAGGTTCGCCTAAGGACCTTTGGGCCTTTATGAAGGGCGCCGAGCCCTCTCTTGAGGGCGCCAAGCCCTTCTTGAGAGATTTGTGCCCTAAAAGATAAGGTTGATAGTCCACTGGTTCAATTTGTTGTTTGGTGCGTCAATAGGAAAAGATAACTTAAAGCCATTTCTAATCCTATCATACTCACTCTTTGTTATTTTTATCCTTAGTTTTTGGTGGGTTAGAATTATCCTATCATGATTAGCACTAAAATGCTTATTTTGCCCTCTCTCAATTCATCGCTCATGTTCTCTATGCTCTCCATCCATCTACCTCTACCTCTTCCTCCACAACTCTTGAACTTCATCTCTTCTATTTGTTACATATATGACCCCAATTCCACCATACAATCACTTTTTCCTCAATCTGCTTAATTGTTTATTTGTTTCTTTCTTGATTGTCTATTTTATATTCAAGTCAAATTTGAAAAGAGATGAAACATAGAGTTTTGGAATTTCGTATTATTTTCAACAGAGACAACAATTAGTTTGGTTAAGAGCTTGGATTGTAATTGTAAATTTTTTTTAGGTTGTTGTTCGTGTATGAATTTTTTTACAGGTTGAAGTTACACAAAAGGGTTTTGATAGAACTTTGTAATTGAAGAAGGAAGAAGACAGTAAACAATTTTTTTAATTGAAGAAGTCATAATTTTTTTAATTGAACTTTAAGAATGAAGATTATGACACCCCTAAAAAAAGGAAGAAGACGATTGACAATAATAGTTTTGTATCTAATTAATAATATCTTAATTATATTTAATTATAATTAATTACAAGGTTAATTATGTCATTTAATTGTGATATATATATGATATTATGTTTGTTATCATGTGTGCATGATAGGATAAATGTTTATCATGTCCCTATCCTTTCATATTCTTATCTAGTTTCATATCCTATCATATCTGTATCATATCATGTGCACAAAACGGACTCTAAAAGTACAATAATTATTACATAATCAATTTTCAATCTGAAATAAAAACAATAAATTTGTTCAAAAAAAAAGAAAGTAAATAGTACAAAAATTATTACATATGATTAATTACTTTTTTTGGATCAAGAATTATGAGTATAATTTTTGTTAGAAAACGATTAAGAAAAATGTTAACACCTGTCTTTAACCCTAAGGGTCCGTTTGGTTCGAGAGTTTTGAAGGGGAAGGGAGAGGGGGGGAGGAAATATTTTTAATTTGATGTGTTTGGTTCAATTTTTAGAAGGGAAGGGGAGGGGAGGAGAGGGGAGAAGATCTCTTTAAAATTTTATTACATTGTCAAAATTATCCTTAGATTAATTTAAAATCTCAATATTATCCTTATAACAACTTTTATTATTATTAGGTTATACTATCTTGTAACAACTTTTATTATTAGGTTATATTATCCTTGTAACAACTTTTATTATTATTAGGTTATATTACCGTTGTAACAACTTTTATTTTCATGTTATTTATCACTCTTATTTGTTATATGTAAAAACAAACATCATCGTATATTTAATTAAGTTTAATGGTAAAACAATAAATTAATTTTAAAATCCCTCCCCTCCCCATGTGAACCAAACACATTTTTAATTAAAATCCCTTCCGTCCCGTCCCCTCTCGTCCCCTTCCCTCCCATCCCCTCCCCTCCCATCCGTTGAACCAAACGGACACTAAGAGAAATTAATTTTATATAGAATTTATTTTTAAAAAAATTGAAATTAATTATTTTCAATAAATATCTACTATATTTGTATTATCCTTAACATATGTTTTAAGAATGATTAATACTCAATAATGCTATGTCTAAAAATAATTATTCTATGAGTGTGTAAGATGTTGGCGTTAATTCTTATAACAAGCGGTGAAAACTAAAAAGTACTGGAACCAAATAAATGATGATTGTGTCTTTGTAAAAAGCACAAGTGTAATCTAGTTCCTTGTTTTACTCAGTTTCAGAGACAATCAAACCTAAGCGTGTGTCTGTGTCTGTCGGATTCAAAGGTAGAAAATGGAAATTCCAAAGAGATTCAAAGGAAAGGTTGCGATCGTGACTGCTTCAACACAGGGAATTGGTTTTACCATTGCTGAGAGACTTGGTTTGGAAGGTGCTTCTGTTGTTATCTCTTCTCGCAGACAGGTATTCTTCCTTTTCTTTTAACAATTGAGGTTTTCCCCTTATTTGATTTATTCATATTTGTCTCAGAAAATTATTATATGAGAATTGGTTGATTAATATTATTTTTTCATTAATTTGTTTGAATTGAATTGCTGCAGAAAAATGTTGATGTGGCTGCTGAAAAACTTAGGGCCAAAGGAATTGATGTATTTGCAGTTGTTTGTCATGTCTCAAATGCTCTACAAAGGAAGGATTTGATTGACAAAACTGTCCAGGTGTGAAATCATCTTCTCTTGTGAATGTGATCTTGTCCAATTTCAATACAAGACTTGTGTTGATTTTATCTTTGCATTCAGTTCCCTATTATTATTATTATTATTATTATTTATAGCAGGTACAATAATGACCATTTTACATCTATACTATATTAGATTTGATCCCCTCTCGAGGTTACGGAGTCTAGTTCTTACCACTGAGTTGACACCAAATGAGCTATATATGTTATTGGAATCTTACCACCCATCAATCATATTTTGTACAAGTCTAAATAGAATTGGCGGACGATATGTTTTGTTATTATGATTTTGGCTTTGGTTTTTTCAGTGTAGTTTAATAATCTTTCATATTATAGTCTGTCTTTCTCACTATTTGAATGGAATTCTAATATGTGTTTGAATTTTTTTGGCTTGTTACAGAAGTATGGCAAGATAGATGTTGTCGTGTCCAATGCTGCTGCAAATCCTTCTGTTGATTCCATTCTGCAAACCCAAGATTCGGTCCTTGACAAGTTATGGGAGATAAATGTCAAAGCCACTATACTTCTTCTGAAGGTAATTAAGCTGTGAAAATGGGTTTAACAAATAAAAGAAAAGAAATAATCCAATATATATGTTTCAGTGTTTTCCCTTTCTTCCATCTTTGTGTAGTGTGTTGATGTCGTAAAATGGTGTCTGATAATTATACACAGGATGCAGCTCCATACTTGCCGAAGGGTTCTTCTGTTGTTATCATTTCATCGATAGCTGGTTATCACCCACCAGCTAATATGGCTATGTATGGAGTAACCAAAACAGCCCTTCTTGGACTTACCAAAGTCGGTACTTGCCTTCCAATTCTTCCTTCAAAAAAACAAATGAATTGCTACTGTTTTTTGTTTGTTAAATCTGATAGTTATTATGTAAATATGATGTGTAGGCCCTGGCTGCTGAGATGGCCCCTAAAACTCGTGTAAACTGTGTTGCTCCTGGTTTTGTACCAACTAATTTTGCTTCATTCATCACCAGTAATTCTGCTATGGTGAGTATCTTTTTAACTAAATAGGTTTTTCCTCTTTCCTCGAATCTCCTGCGTTGTGAGTGTCTGATACATGTCAATGTTCGAGACAGACACATATATGATTAAATACAATCACTTTTATTTTTTCAAATCATTATCTTTGTCTACGTGTTGGTGTCAATATTGTGTCCAGTATCGGTGCTTCATATATCATTTGTGTCTGAATGGATTTTGTGGGTATATTATTGTAGAGAGAAGAGCTTGAAGCAAAGACATTACTTGGAAGGCTTGGTACAACCGAAGACATGGGTGCTGCTACAGCTTTTTTGGCATCTGATGATGCATCATATATAACAGGAGAAACTATAGTAGTTTCCGGCGGAATGCCATCGAGACTGTAGCTTCCGTTTTCATCTTCTAGTATGCTTCTGTTGGGTCTAGTCCAAAATGTAATGGCGAAATTGGTATATTTAGCATGCTTTTCATTTCTTTATAATACTGTAAGAATAATAGCATTGAGTTGGCTTTTGCTTTAGTTATGAAATGATAGGGGATGTTGCTTTTCAAGGGGGGGAAGAATAATTGTTAAATGTTTCATTTTCATTTACTTTAAATAATGAATGAATAATCTGAAAAACATACACAAGTTTCGTGTTAAAATATGTTCGTTCTGTTATGACTTTGTTTATTTTCTGTTGGTCATGTTGTTCTGTGTTGCATTTATCCATTATACTTTTTCCATAGTTCCTACTTCTATAGTTGAAAATTCTATGTCCTGCATTGACTATAGAGATAAAGCCTAGTTAGAGTTTATGAAGTTTGCGCAGTCACTTATCTTATAAGATGTTTTATGGAATTGAGTTAGATTTAGATACTTAAATTGTAATCTTCACCTTGCAATTCTATCTTGTTGAAGTTATACTCAAAATCTAAGAATATTCTTGAAATTTTATCCATTTCTTTCCTGTTTTATCCCTTATTACACCCTACTTCCAGCCAGAGTAATACAAATGGTTGTGTTGTGCGGTTTAGATTCAATCTTCTTTTGTTGTCTATGTGAATTTATGCTACTCTGTTTGTGTTAGGAAGAGCTCTGTGAATTGTAATTTACTTGTTTGATTAAAATGACAAGCATGCATGTTTCATTTAATATTTTTTTTTTGGGTTTGGGTTATACCATGTTTAATGCATGCTATCCCATGGCAAATCAATTCTGTTGTTCACTGTGCTTGCTTTCAATGCAAATGACCAATAAAAAGAAAATCAAATCTTTGGAAAGGAAGAGGAAATCCAGTTGTGAAAGATCTCTGGAAAGATGGCATTTGTTTTATGCCACTAAATATTCAATTTGGTCATTGAAATTGTAGGATGGTATCAACCTAGTCCTCACATTATTAATATTTCAAAATGATTCAGTGAATTGCAAAATGTTAATCAGGCTTGTCCCTCTGTCTGGATCCATTATCAAATGTATCTATGACATTATTTGAAATTTTGGCGCAGTAAAGTCCTGATGCTAAACGTAATGATCCAACTTAGGAACAACGGTGTAAAACAGAGTACAAAGTTTCAACATTGATTTATGAGTAAAACACGCAAAACAATAACAGACAGAAAGTAAAAGACACAAGATGTTTGTTAACCCAGTTCGGTGACAAACACACCTACATCTGGAGGCTACCAAGCCAGGAGGAAGTCCACTAGTGGAGTCCTAGTTCTAAGTTCTCAGCAAACTTCAAGTTTACAACTTATCACCTAGCTACTACCCGTACTGACTTTAGCCTAGGAACTCCTAGACCTGAGATCCCATCTCACACCCACTCAATCAATCACTGCCCCAGTGATATCAGACTCAAATAACAAAGAAAGACGGAGACACACTTCAAACACACAAAAGTCACTCTTGCTTAAAAGCTTCAAGTGATCTACAATTACAACTCAATAAACACAGTCCTAAGCTTGCATCTAGGTGACACAAGAAAGGCTCACAATTAACATACTCAAAACCTAAGAATACTCTTTTAATGATGGCTTTGGTTGAGTTCTTTTCTTCAATAGAGGCGTCCTCTATTTATAGCCTTCAACAACAACATATATTTGAATCAAATATTCTTCTTAGAAATATATTGAAACAAATATTCTTCAGAAATATATATTTTCCAAAGATCTCTTTGAAAATATATTCACAAATAAAAATATCCAATCTGGAAAATATATCTCTCGAAAATATCTTCCTTCTAGAAACACACGCAGCTTGGAGAACAAGTAACATGAAAGAATTCTTCAATTAAATCTTCAAAAGATCAGATGAGATAATAAACAGCTCCAAGGCGCGAAAACAAGACTGCTTCTGAAAGTACTTCTGAAGATTCAGCGTCTGAAGGTTCAGCTTCTGAAGGTTTAGCGTTTGAAGTTCAGCTTCTGAAGGTTCAGTGTCTGAAGTTCAGCTTCTGAAGGTTCAGCGTCTGAAGGTTCAGCTTCTGAAGGATCAACTTCTGAAGGTTCAGCTTCTGAGGTTCTGCTTCTGAAGACGCAGCTTCTGAGGTTTTGCTTCTGAAGACGTACATCTTGCTTGTATATTTGATTTTAACAAAAATGAAGCCAACAACCAAATATCCAACAATCTCCCCCTTTGGCAAATTTTTGGCTAAAATCAATCTGAGAACAGAGAGATATCACAAGGCAAATTCTTCTGAACTTAAGTACGCAACAATCATAAGTACTTAAACGTAGCAACCAAATATCAACAGAGTCAGCAGCGGCAAATAAACAAAAACTGAAACTGACTACGTTTCCACACAAACACTCCCCCTAAAAACTGTCATTCAGGAACAAACGAAGCACTCCCCCTGAAACAGAGATTCAGGAACAAATGAAGCACTCCCCCTGAAACAGAGACTCCCCCTGAAACACATCAGCTCTGTAATGCTTGTGAACTACTGTACTGCTTCTGAAACACTTATTACTTATCTCCCCCTTTTTAGCCAAACAATTTCAAAGCAAACCATGCATTCACCAGGCATATTAGCATCCAATATAAACCAACACATCACAGCAAGTACATCACAACAAGGACATTAACAGAAGAACAAACTGTTGGGTATTTGGTTGTTGGCTTCATGTTTGATAAAATCAAAATATACAAGCAAGATGTACGTCTTCAGAAGCAGAACCTTCAGAAGCAGAACTTCAAAAGCTGAACGTCTTCAGAAGCTGTACCTTCAGAAGCACTGTTCAGAAGCAACCTTCAGACGCTGACCTTCAAAAGCGCTGTTCAGACGCTGACCTTCAGAAGCACTGTTCAGACGCTGACCTTCAGAAGCACTGTTCAAACGCTGACCTTCAGAAGCACCTTCAGAAGCTGGTTTACTGTGCTCCTGTTTTTCGTGCCTTGGAGCTGTTTATTTTCTCATGTGATCTTTTGAAGATTTGATTGAAGAATTCTCCAAGCTGCGTGTGTTTCTAGAAGGAATGTTATTTTCGTGAGATATCTTTTGAAGATTGGATTGTTTTATATGTGAATATATTTTCAAAGAGATCTTTAGAAAATATATTTCTGAAGAATATTGTGGAATATATTTCTAAAGAAGAATTTTGGAAATATATCTTTGAAGAATATTTGGATCAAATATTTGTTGCTGCTGAAGGCTATAAATAGAGGGCGCTGCTACTGAAGAAAATCATCTCAACCGAATCCAGTATTGAAAGAGTATTCTTAGGTTTTGAGTCTGTTCATTGTGAGCTGTGTGCTCTGTTTTTGTATACCTCTCTGCGTGCAGTCTTTGATTATCAAAAACACAGAGATGGTTTGTTTTATTGAGTTGTAATTGTGAATCACTCATGAGCTTTTAAGCAAGAGTGACGTTTTGTGTGTTTTGGAGTGTGTCTCCTACTTTGTTTGTTATTAGAGTCTGATATCACTGGGGCAGTGATTAACTGAGGGGAAAAGAGATGGGATCTCAGGTCTAGGAGTTCCTAGGTTGAAGTCAATACGGGTAGTAGCTAGGTGATAAGTTGTAAACTGAGAGTTTGCTGAGAACTTAGAACTAGGACTACGCTAGTGGATTTTCTTCCTGGCTTGGTAGCCTCCAGATGTAGGTGTGTTTGTCACCGAACTGGGTTAACAAATCACTTGTGCCTTTTACTTTCTGTCTATTATTATTTTGCTTCTGAACTACTGTTTTGCGTACTCTGTTTTACACGTGTTTTACGATCAGCATCAGGACTTGCTAGAATTTCAATTGGTATCAGAGCAGGCACCCTGCCTGTTTTAGGGTGAGCTCCAGGGAAGGTATTTTTTGGCAGAATGGACAAAGAAGGAGGATTTGTGAATAGACCACCTCTGTTAGATGGTTCCAACTACAACTATTGAAAATCTCGCATGAATGCTTTCCTTAAATCTATGGATAGTAAGACCTGGAAAGCAGTTCTGAAGGGTTGGGAACATCATGTTGTGCTTGACAAAGATGGAAATAAGACAGCTGATCTGAAACCAGAAGAAGATTGGTCCAAGGAAGAAGATGAATTAGCTCTTGGAAACTCCAAGGCCTTGAATGCTATATTCAATGGAGTGGACAAAAATATGTTCAGACTGATCAAGCAGTGCACAGTAGCTAAGGATGCTTGGGAGATTCTTAAAACTACTCATGAAGGCACTTCCAAGGTAAAAATGTCCAGAGTTCAACTTCTCACCACCAAGTTTGAAAATCTCAAAATGTTGGAGGATGAGAACATACAAGATTTCTATATGAACGTTCTGGACATGGTCAACTCATTTGATTCTCTTGGAGAAAGAATGTCTGATGATAAGCTTGTGAGAAAAATACTCAGGTCTCTTCCTAAGAGATTTGACATGAAGGTAACTGCCATTGAGGAAGCACATGACATCTCCAGTATGAAGGTTGAGGAATTGATAGGATCTCTTCAGAATTTTGAAATAGCCTTTAACAACAGAACTGATAAGAAGGGGAAAGGTGTTGCTTTTGTAGCAGATGCTGATACTGTGGATGATGAAAGCACATCAGAAGCTCTTGTGATGCTTGGTAGACAATTTAAAAGGATCCTAAAGCAGACTGACAGGAGATCCAATCCAAATTATTTGAAGAAGACAAGAACTGATGAGAAAGACAATCAATCCAAAGGAGTTCAGTGTCATGAGTGTGAAGGATATGGTCACATTAGAACAGAATGTGCCACATACCTCAAGAGACAGAAGAAAAGTTTGGTTGTGTCTTGGTCTGATGAAGATGACTCAGAAGGAGAAGTGGAGTCTGAGTCTGCTAAGCATGTTACTGCTTTAACTGGTAGATGCATGTCTAATGATAAAGTTAAGGCTTCAGAAGCACCATCAGGTTCTGAAACATCATCAAATTCTGAAGCATCATCTGATACTGAATCCAGTGATGAAGAACTGTCTTATGAAGAACTTGTTGATTCTTGCAAGAAGTTGCATGTTAAATTTGAAGAAGTTTGCAAGTTATTAGTAAATCAGAAGGAGACTATCAGTCAATTGCATGCTAAAAGAAATGACCATTTAGCAAAAATTTCTGATCTCAATGATGAAGTAACCCAGTTGAACTCTCAACTTGAACACTTAAAGAAGCAGGTCAGAATGATGAACACTGGTACTGATAAGCTAGAAGAGATATTGGAGAGTCAGAACCAAATGGTATATGATTTGATGATAGGACCTTGAACAACAAACAACAAAATCCAGCTAAAAGGTTCATTGCAGCTGTTGGGACATATGATCCAATGATGGATAAACCTAAGTTGGAACACCAGAACCAACCTTAGGGATCTAAGAGCAAGAGGGCATCTCATCCTTGGATATGTCATTACTGTGGTAAAAAAGGACACATAAAGCCATTTTGTTTCAAGCTGTATGGATACCCCAAGCACTTTCAACAAAGAAAAGTGGAACCCATTGTAAACAAACTCAATGTAAAGAAGGAATGGAGACCCAAAATTGTTGAAGACAGCAAATGTCCAAATATTAGAATCCAAAAAGATCATCCTAAGGACCTGATCATAGGGAATCTGAATGAAGAAATTACCAACAGATCCAGAGAGTGTGCCATGAGTAGAATAAAGAATTTTGCTCTTATGAATGCAAGACACAAGAGAACATCTGATGCAACACATGTGAAGATAATCAAAGATGATAATGTTAATGCTGAAATGGATTTTGATGATGCAACTGTGTCCCCCTTTAAGGTTGTTGTTGATAACCCTGAATCTACCCCATCCAAGTCTGATGGTGGTTCTGATGTGGGTTCTGATGTGGAGTCTGATGATGAACCCATTGGAAATAGGCTTGAACAAAGTGTAGCAAAGAGACTAAAGTCTAGGAAAGGAAAGGCTGTTGTTGCTGTCAGCAGGCCTACTCCTGTTGCTAAGAAGAGTGCTGTTGTTGGACCATCTAAAGGGAGGAGCAAATTGGACATTTGTCTTTTTTAGGAGTTATAGCAGAATCTGAGGACAAAGCAGCTTCTGATGTTTTGTCAGTTTTTGTTTCATGTGTGAAGACTTTGCTGTGTAATTGTGTTCTTATCTGAAGACTTTGTGTGTGGTGCTGTGATGTGCTGGTCTATATTGGGTGTTTATAGCCTCTATTGGAAATGAAATGTGTTGCAGATTTCTGGGCGTGTTCCTTGTGTTTGTTTTTCCTCTGTTTATGTGCATATGGTCTGTAACCTCTGCTGGTTTTGTTCTTTCTACTCTTGGTGAATGCTGGTTGTTTTGTCAAATTTGTTTGGCTAAAAAGGGGGAGATAAGTAAGTGTTTCTGTTTCTGATGTGGTGCAATACAGTATTTCTGTAGTTCAGAAGCAATACAGGAAGTTCTGTCGTTCAGAAGCAATACAGGCAGTTCTGTGGTTCAGAAGCAATACAGAGCTAATGTGTTTCAGGGGGAGTCTCTGTTTCAGGGGGAGTAGTGTATGTGTTTCCTGTCAGAAGCTGATGTGTTCAGGGGGAGTATATGTGTGAAACGTAGTGTATTATCCGCTGCTGACTCTGTTGCTTTTTGGGTTACTACGTTTATGTTATGTTCTTCATGGTTGCGCACTTTGATGAGTGAAGATCTTGCCTTTGTTCTCAGATTGATTTTAGCCAAAAATTTGCCAAAGGGGGAGATTGTTGGATGTTTGGTTGTTGGCTTCATGTTTGCTAAAATCAAAATATACAAGCAAGATGTGCGTCTTCAGAAGCAGAACGTCTTCAGAAGCACTGTTCAGAAGCAGCCTTCAGAAGCACTGTTCAGACGCTGACCTTCAGAAGCACTGTTCAGACACTAACCTTCAGAAGCACTGTTCAGAAGCTGGTTTACTGTGCTCCTGTTTTTCGTGCCTTGGAGCTGTTTATTTTCTCATGTGATCTTTTGAAGATTGGATTGTTTTATTTGTGAATATATTTTCAAAGAGATCTTTGGAAAATATATTTCTGAAGAATATTGTGGAATATATTTCTAAAGAAGAATTTTGGAAATATATCTTTGAAGAATATTTGAATCAAGTATTTGTTGTTGTTGAAGGCTATAAATAGAGGGCGCTGCTATTGAAGAAAATCATCTCAACCGAAGCCAGTATTGAAAGTATTCTTAGGTTTTGAGTCTGTTCATTGTGAGCTGTGTGCTCTGTTTTTGTATACCTCTCTGCGTGCAGTCTTTGATTATTAAAAGCACATAGATGGTTTGTTTTATTGAGTTGTAATTGTGGATCACTCATGAGCTTTTAAGCAAGAGTGACGTTTTGTGTGTTTTGGAGTGTGTCTCCTACTTTGTTTGTTATTAGAGTCTGATATCACTAGGGCAGTGATTGACTGAGGGGAAGTGAGATGGGATCTCAGGTCTAGGAGTTCCTAGGTTGAAGTCAATACGGGTAGTAGCTAGGTGATAAGTTGTAAACTGAGAGTTTGCTGAGAACTTAGAACTAGGACTACGCTAGTGGATTTCCTTCTTGGCTTGGTAGCCTCCACATGTAGGTGTGTTTGTCACCGAACTGGGTTAACAAATCACCTGTGCCTTTTACTTTCTGTCTATTATTATTTTGCTTCTGAACTACTGTTTTGCGTACTCTGTTTTACACGTGTTTTACGATCAACATCAGGACTTGCCAGAATTTCACAAACACTTCATAGCAAACTACTCAGACACACATAGCAATAGTAACCACATCTGAACATAATACTTCTGAGCATTAACATATTTGAACCTCAAAATTTCAACCACATCAAGTTGATCTTCAATCAGGTTGAGGATTCTCAGGAAACTCAACCATATCAGAATCAGTTTGGGGAATCTCAGAACTGGTTTCAACAACAGAGTATTTTCAGCAGTCTTCAAAATGCCAATGATTTCCCTGATTTCTCGTGCACGTTTCAACACCTGTAATTGCCATAGATTCTCATATAAGTAACTACTTGCCCAGTCTGCATCACAACACCATTGATCAATATCAGCACCATTATCCTCTTTGATTATCTTCACATGTGCCGCATCAGATGTTCTCTTATGTCTTACATTCATAAGAACAAAATTCTTCACCCTATTCTTGGCACACTTGCTTTGAGAAATAAACACACCATCATCCATTAGCTTCAATTCATCACAACTGTTGTCTTAGCAGACTCATTCTCCACTTCTCCTTCTGAGTCATCTTCATCAGACCAAGAAACAACCAAGCTTTTCTTCTGTCTCTTGAGATATGTGGCACATTCTGTCCTAATGTCACCATATCCTTCACACTCATGACACTGAACTCCCTTTGATTGATTGCTCTTCTCATCAGTTCTTGTCTTCTTCAAATGATTTTGTTGCTTACTGATGTTGAACCTCATGTTCTGACCATTTGGCTTGGGTCTCCTGTCAGCACGTTTCAGAATCTTGTTAAACTGTCTTCCAAGTAACACAAGAGCTTCTGATATGCTTTCATCATCCTCATTATTTCCTTGTTGTTCCTCAGCATCAGCATTTGCTCAAAAGCAACACATTTCCCCTTCTTATCAGTCCTGTTGTTGAAGGCTATTTCAAAATACTGAAGAGATCTTATTAGTTCATCAACCTTCACACAGGAGATGTCTTGTGTTTCCTCAATGGCAGTCACCTTCATGTCAAATCTCTTAGGTAGAGACCTGAGTATTTTTCTCACAAGTTTCTCATCAGACATTCTTTCTCCAAGAGAATTAAATGAGTTAGCCATGTCCAGAACGTTCATATAGAAGTTTTGTATGTTCTCATCCTCCAACATTTTGAGATTTTCAAATTTGGTGGTGAGAAGTTGAAGTCTGGACATTTTTACCTTGGATGTGCCTGTTGAAGCAGTATTTCATACAACAAAAGTAAGTATTTTCAATTATCGTCTCCTCAGGGATTAGGTGCTTACTTCGAACCATTCAACAATCGATATTGTTTTGAGTTAAGGGTTTGTACGATTGGTTTCATAAACTAACAGAATGTAAATGCGGGAATTAAAACGACAAAGAATTAGGGAATAAAAGCGTTGAGATTAAAGTTCATCAATCTTGCAAAGAATGTAATAAATAAATCATGCATATGAATTTAGCGTTTTAGCGTAAATATCACGTATCGCTCTACAATATCATTGATTTCCCAAATGACATCGTGAAATCGATCGTATCGTTTAATCGACGATTTCCCAATCAATCAAACAATCCGAAAGCATTACGATCTGAAACTTAGTGCGATTATCAAAACCCAAATCCATTTCTAGACTTTCTTATTTTGATAGAAGATTATTCTTAAACATAGATTCAAAAGTATTTGTCAATATCATTTGAATCAATCATGAGAATGAAAAGCAAGAATAACTTCATAAACATATAAATTGCTAAACCATATATTCACATAATCATTCATTACAATCAAAGCTAGAAAGATTACCTCTAATCCCAACAAAGGGATGTTAGTTGCTCATTTTCATGGCAACTATGCAAAAGTGAAGAGAAAAGATGAAGATACAAACCAAGTCTTGATTTCCCAAAGTCTTGATTGATTTCCACTACCCAATCACTTTTGATCTTTGAAGATCAAAGCTCTAGCCCTAATTACTAAGTCCTAAACTACTACTAAAGCAATCCTAACAAATTGGAAGAAAAAGTCTCAAAGTTCTCCAACTGGTTATATGAGAAAATGAGCCAAAAATGCTTTATAAAACTGAATATTTGCACGCTCGCTACAAGCGATGAGTTGGTCGCTTGTAGCGAGGAAGTTTAATGGCCAATAGGGATCCTCCACGTCAGCATGGAGCCTTAAACCACCCTTGGTCGCTTGAAGCGACCAGTCCATCGCTTGTAGCGATGAACCTCTAAAAATCCCTGCCTATCCTCGCTTGTAGCGTGGCATCTGGCGCTTGAAGCGATGAAGCCTTCAAATTCCCTGTCTATCCTCGCTTGTAGCGAGGATGCTTGCGCTTGTAGCGATGGCTTTGAAACAAACTTCATTTCTTTGCTCAGCATGATCAAGCATGAATTTCCTGCAATAATAACATGGGGTAAGACATAGGATCACAAATATAGCATTTTGAACCATAAATATGGGCTTATCCTATGATAACTTGTGAAATAAGTAACATAAGTGCCTTAATTAAATGAACAATTTAACCATTTTCAGGCACTTATCAGTGCCTTCATGTGTAGTTTTGAGAATCTCTCAAGCATCCTTAGCTACAGTGCACTGCTTGATCATTCTGAACATATTCTTGTCCACTCCATTGAATAAAGCATTCAAGGCCTTGGAGTTTCCAAAAGCTAATTCATCTTCTTCCTTGGACCACTCTTCTTCTGGTTTCAGATCAGCTGTCTTTTTTCCATCTTTGTCAAGCACAACAGGATGTTCCCAACCTTTCAGAACTGCTTTCTAGTTCTTACTATCTATAGATTTAAGGAAAGCACTCGTGCGAGGTTTCCAATAGTCATAGTTGGAACCATCCAATAGAGGTGGTCTGTTCACAAATCCTCCTTCCTTGTCCATTCTGCCAGAAAATAACTTCCCTGGAGCTCACCCTAAAACAGGCAGGGTGCCTGCTCTGATGCCAATTGAAATTCTGGCGCAGTAAAGTCCTGATGCTGAACGTAATGATCCAACTCAGGAACAACGGTGTAAAACAGAGTACAAAGTTTCAACGTTGATTTATGAGTAAAACACGCAAAACAATAACAGACAGAAAGTAAAAGGCACAAGATGTTTGTTAACCCAGTTCGGTGACAAACACACCTACATCTGGAGGCTACCAACCCAGGAGGAAGTCCACTAGTGTAGTCCTAGTTCTAAGTTCTCAGCAAACTCCAAGTTTACAACTTATCACCTAGCTACCACCCGTACTGACTTCAGCCTAGGAACTCCTAGACCTGAGATCCCATCTCACACCCACTCAATCAAACACTGCCCCAGTGATATCAGACTCAAATAACAAAGAAAGACTGAGACACAGTCCAAACACACAAAAGTCACTCTTGCTTAAAAGCTTCAAGTGATCTACAATTACAACTCAATAAACACATTCCTAAGCTTGCATCAAGGTGACATAAGAAAGGCTCACAATTAACAGACTCAAAACCTAAGAATACTCTTTTAATGATGGCTTTGGTTGAGTTTTTTCTTCAATAGAGGCGTCCTCTATTTATAGCATTCAACAGCAACATATATTTGAATCAAATATTCTTCTCAGAAATATATTGAAACAAATATTCTTCAGAAATATATATTTTCCAAAGATCTCTTTGAAAATATATTCACAAATAAAAATATCCAATCTGGAAAATATATCTCTCAAAAATATCTTCCTTCTAGAAACACACGCAGCTTGGAGAACAAGTAACATGAAAGAATTCTTCAATTAGGGTTAAGTTTCTCATAAAACGAGATACATACTATGAATGTGAACTAGTTCTAAACACAAGGAATCAAATCATACAATCCTAAACAAGCAACATGTTTAAAATTGAACCAAACCTAACACACTTCTAAATAAAGTATATGAACAATTGAAATCATTTGTAAGGGTTATGAACACTCATCCAATAATCATGATAACATACAATCAAATTATGTGCCCATCTAATTATCATTTCCAAAAGCATAAAAGGCATTGATCAAAAGGTCTTTAAGGGTTGTAATTGGGCTAGGTTACAAAAGAATTGTCATATGTGGGATATTTGAATTCAAATGGCCAAGCAAAAGGAAACATTCAATCTAATTACAACTTCCTTCTTTTTCCAATACAACACTTGGTGAATTTCCAACTTTTCTATTCTTGATTGATCTTTGACAACTTTTTCTTTGAATTCATGCAAACCTTTTCATTTTTCTCTTTTCTTTTTCTTGGTTTGCTTTTCCTTCTTTTTTTTCTTTTCTTTGTTGTCAAGATCAAATATCACATTCACCCATACATTGACTTAAATATAACCTTCCTTTCTCCCCAACTTATTTCAATGATACCCTATGTTGAATGAACAAAAGTAAGTATTCGTTTTTATATCGTTCCACAGGGATTAATGTGATATCATATTCCGTTCAACTTCAATCATCGTTTTAAGTTAGGGTTTACTTGTTTGTTTTACTACACTACTCATACTTTTAAAACATAATAAATAAATGGTAGAGTAATAGGACATAGAAGGTGTTTAGGATTGACTTTCATCAATCAAACATTGGTTATATCCGATTGATCACAAATACGAATTCTAGCGTTTTCTTATATATTGCATTATTACGTATTGCTCACAACATCATTGATTTCCCAAATGATGTCTTGAGATCGATTGTATCGTTTAATCGATGATTTCTCAATCTATTAAACGATCCAAAAGCATTAAGATTCAATACTATAATGTAATTATCAAAACCAAATCCCATTTCTAGAATTTCTTATCTTGATAGAAAATCATTCTAAACCTAGATTCAAAAGTCTTTTTCAACAACATTTAAATCAAACATAAGATTGAAAAGCAAGAAGAAATTCAATGGTATATAAAAATTGCTAGAATTATATATTGAATAATCAAAAGTTTACAACATGAGTGATAGATTACCTATCAATCCCAACAAAGGAGATTGGTTGATCATTTTCATGACAACTCTTGCAAAATAGGAAAGAAAGATGAAGATAGTTGAGAGCTTGATGTCTCAAAGCTTCTAATGATCTTCTTCAATCCAAATCTAGTTGCTATATGAAGTTTTCCTCCTTCTATGACTATTCTCTCTCAAAGATTATATATTTTCTAAGCTCTGGAACAATGAATATTCTGATAAAAAGCTATATATCAAGAAATGAGCTTAAAAATCTATTTATATGCTGAGAAAATGTTCGCTCGCTACAAGCGACCAGCCTGTCGCTTGTAGCGAGGACTTCAGTTGGCCAATCCAAGAGCTCCACGTCACCATCAGCATTAAACCGCCCTGTTGGTCGCTATAGCGACCAGGTCTGTCGCTACTAGCGACCAGCCTTTGAAATTCCCTGCCTAGGCTCGCTTCAAGCGTCCAGTTCATCGCTACAAGCGATGAACTTCTGATAATCCCTGCCTAAGCTCGCTACTAGCGATGGATGCTGCGCTTCAAGCGATGGCTTCCTGGAAATCCCTGCCTATCCTCGCTACTAGCGATGACTTCTGCGCTTGTAGCGATGGCATCAAGAAAACCTTCTTGTCTTTGCATCAATCAGGTTCAAGCATGTATTTCCTGCATAAACACATGGGGTAAGGCTTAGGATCACATTCATTGCATTTTTAACACATTTATGCCCTAATCCTAAGATAACTTGTACAACAAGTAAACATAAGTGCCTAAATTTGTACCAAAATATAACAACATTTAAGCACTTATCAAACTCTCCCCAACTTACATTTTGGTTTGTCCTCAAACCAAAGAACAAAAGGAAATTTTTCATAGCTTTGAAAACCACAGTATTGAGCAATTTAGCAAAAGATTCAAAAGTGTGAAGAATTAAACATCCATAGAGTGATTCAAATGTGATTGCGCAAGCTTAAGTCCAGTTTCTCACTAAACAAGATACATTCTACAAATGTGAACTAGTTCTAAACACAAGGAATTAAATCATACAATCCTAAACAAGCAACATGTTTAAATTTGAACCAAACCTAACACACTTCTATATAAAGTATATGAACAATTGAAATCATTTGTGAAGGTTATGAACACTCATCCAATAAACATGATAACATACAATCAAATTATGTGTCCATCTAATTATCATTCCTAAAAGCATAAAAGGCATTGATCAAAAGGTCTTTCAAGGTTGTAATTGGGCTAGGTTACAAAAGAATTGTCATATGTGGGATATTTGAATTCAATTGGCCAAGCAAAAGGAAACATTCAAACTAATTACAACTTCCTTCTTTCTCCAATACAACACTTGGTGAATTTCATTCTTTTCTGTTCTTGATTGATTCTTGACAACTTTTCTTTTTCTTTGAAATCTTGCAAACCTTTTCATTTTTCTCTTTTCTTTTTCTTGGTTTGCTTTTCTTTCTTTTTTTTTCTTTTTCTTTTTTTTTTTCTTGTTGTCAAGATCAATTAACATTCACCCATACATTGACTTAAATAAAACCTTCCATTCTCCCCAACTTATTCCAATGATACCCTAATCGAATGTTCCTTTGTTATTATGGCAAAGGTCAATAAAAACGACGGATAAGGGTTCAAAAGAAAACAACAATCAGAATTTAATAGAGAGTTAACTGTGACTGAATCTTTTTTTACAAACTCCGGCAATTTAAATAAGCAGATGAGCTTATTAAATTGACAGTCCACAGTTAACAATTCTGATTCCATTAGGCTCAGCTGGGTTAACAGATACTCACTCATCTCACAGGGTAGGTTCATTTGGTCAAGTATTTCTCTCAAATTCAAAAAAATTGCCTTGATCATTTCAATGCTCTTATACAAATTAAAACAACAACAGATTTAACATAATCTAACTAAGTTAAACATGGTATTGGTCTCCTGCATATATATACATTGGTTGAGGATTCCTCACATTTTTGGCTAGTTCTACATTGGTTCAAAACTAAACACATGCTTGCTTAAAAACTGAATAAATTAACTTGTGCGTGTAAAGAACTTATTCATATTAAAGAATATACCTAGAAAAACGAGAAAACGAGTACCTTAGCTGCGCGCTTTAACACTCATTCTTATCATTATCACTCAGATGATTCACAGTTCAAGCATTGCTTTTGAATCATTCATTTTTCTTTCAAAATTTGTTGGGATTTTCAAAAAATTTTAACATAAATACTAAAGCATAAATAAATAATAACTATACTAACATGTTATACCCAAAATATAAATAACATAAACATAAACAAAATATTATCCAAGGTACAACAGAAATACTCAAAGTACATAGCAAAAATCAAAATGTTAAAGTACAAAGCAGAATAAATAAAACGAAAGGAAACAAATCAAGATCTGCTGCTCTGCATCAATCTGAATCTGTGGCCATGTCGTCGTCAGAGTCAATCAAGTCAGCTACCCTGCGATCAATAGACTCAAAAGAAGAATCATCCCCCAGATCAGCGTCGACATCAACGTCGTCATCACCATCGTCACCAACATCCTGATCATCACCAGCACCAGCTGCCTCTGCCCCTCCTGGAAAGAATGGCCTGTCCCCAGGCCATGCAATGTGCTCCGAGAAGAATGCAGGTGTCCACGGGCTCTGGCCACTGTCGTGCAGATGGCTCTGAAGCGTAGTAAGTGCCCGATGATTCGACGCATTCTGCGCCAACAGCATAGAGCTCACAGTAGCATAATCCCAACCGGAAAAGTCCAAAGGTGGAATGGTCGGATGGCTAGGATGGCTAGGGTGGCTAGTAGTGTGAGGTGGTGGTGGTGGTGGCATGTGAGAGGGTCCTGCTGAGGATGAAGGTCCGGCTGAGGTGTGAGGAGGTGATGGTGGAGCAACAGGTGCAGGTGCAGAGCAATACCTATTGATGTATCTATCATCAATAGGATTTTTAATCTCCTCATCAACTTGTGATGGCATATGAACTCTTGCTCTCCTACATAGACCCATAATCAACCCGGGAAAAGTCAAGGGACATTTAGGTTTGGCCGGGGGTAATAGTCCACTTTCAGCAACGATCCTCATCTCATTAGCAATGAGCCTAGCTACGTCCACTTGACGCTGGGTGAGGATGTAGTGAACTAGGGGGGTCACATCTAAAGTGGTGGAAGAGGTGTGAGACTTAGGGCGTATGTTATAAAGAATCAGGGTAAGGATTACCTGAGCCTCGGTGGTCATGTGCTCACGGAATGCTCTGAAAGGCTTACCCGAAGCCTTGCTCACGTCATACCCCTTCCCCGCTTGGAAGATGTCCTGTGCTATGGTGTCATGGTCCCACTCTCCACTCCTCTGGCGCTCACCAAAATCACACAGTGCTGTGGGTGCAAGGGGATTCTCTTCTTCATCTTCAACCACCTCCAAAGGCTTGCCCAGATAAGCGTTGATGGACATTCGGTCAAATGTAACGGTGCGCCCTCGCACGTAGGTCGTGAAGGTGAACTCATCTGAAGGGTCGGAGGGGATCGCGTTCGCATAGAACTCTCGAACGATCTCATAGTTGATCCTCCGAGGTGGCGTGCAAAGGATTCCCCACTTCCTCTCTTTAATAATGGCTGCCAAGCCTGCATAATCCCCTTCTTCAGAGATCTCAAATCTCTTCTCGGACCAGATTCTTCTCGTCCTCAGTTCCTCGTATCGCTCCTGGTTCCTCCAGCTGAGGAAACGAGCAGCATCGTGCTGTGGCACATTGACCCTTGGTCGTGATGAGGAACTTTCCACGTTCCTTTGACGTTTTGAAGTAGTTTTAGGTGCCATTCCTACACAATTGATCAAAACAGATAAAAGTCAGGTAGGATATAAGTCAAATATCAATTAAAACAAAAATAAAACAAAATCTGGGTTCGCTCGCTACAAGCGACAGCTTGGTCGCTGTAGCGACGAAACCCAGAAAATCCCAGATTCCTGCGCTACAAGCGCAGTTCTAGCGACCAGACCCTTTTTCAAAATTCATGTTTTTCTTGATTTTGACTTGGTTCTAGCATGCGAAATCATCATTAAAGCTAAAATAAATGAGAAACAATCACTCAAACTCCCTAAATCATCAAAAACCCTAATTTATTTTGATTTTTACAAAAGGGTTTTTCCAAAAATAGAATTCCTAAGAATAAGAGGATTACAGGGAAGTCTTACAAGTGATTATCGTTCATTTATAGCAACTAAAACTATGTATAACAATGGGTAACAAACAGGGCATGATTTAATTCAAAATTCGTAAACCCTAAACCCTAAAATGTAAAATCAGCATGCAGCACCAAAAAGCAGTAAAAAGCTCAATAATAGGAACAGACAGGGACGAAATACATACCTGGTTAGTTGTTGAGTGAGATTAGTGCAGGAACAGAGTGAAATTAGCAAGATTGTGCAGAAAGTGAAGTGACAGAGATGCAAAAAATGATATGGAATGTAAACAGATATGTTCAGATGCGAAAATGTAAGTTTAAAAGGCTAATGCAATAAATAAAAGTGGTTGGGGGGGTGGCTGAAGCGACAGGTCAAGCCTGGGTATTATAAAACTGATTTCTGATACGCTCGCTACAAGCGCGCGATTCGTCGCTACAGCGACAGACAAAAAGCCCATCGCTACAAGCGAACAGTGGCGCTACAAGCGCAAGTGCAAAAACTGTCGCTACAAGCGACAAGTTCGTCGCTACAAGCGACACGTGTAAAATCCATCGCTACAGCGATGAGTTGGTCGCTGTAGCGACCATGACAGAAAACAGAAAAATAAATTTTGAAGTTCTAACCACTATCCCAACATGCAAAAACAACTATACAGAAGTAAAATAACACTGAAAATACAACATACTTACAAAATTGGGGTGCCTCCCAACAAGCTCTTGTTTAACGTCATTAGATCGACGCCTGTTTCGCTTATGCATGTGAATCGATGAGTGAAATCGTCGTCGTGTGTCGAACGACTTCACCTCCGAAATATGGCTTCAGCCTTTGTCCATTCACTGTCCAAGTTGACTTGGTGACAGGATCTTCAAGTTCCACAGCTCCATAAGGTTTAACTTCCTTTATCATGAACGGACCGGACCACTTGGACTTCAATTTACCCGGAAATAATCGCAGTCTTGCATTGAACAGCAGGACCATCTGACCAGGCTTGAATTCCCTCTTCATGATCTTCTTGTCATGATACCGTTTAACCTTTTCCTTATAGAGCTTGCTTGACTGATAGGCTTGGTCACGCATCTCTTCTAACTCATGCATTTGAAGTTTCCTCTTCTCCCCAGCTTGCTCTTGATCAAAGTTCAAAAACTTGAGCGCCCAAAACGCTTTGTGCTCCAACTCGACCGGCAAGTGACACGCTTTCCCATACACCAACTGGAATGGGGTGAAACCCGTAGGAGCTTTGTATGCGGTCCTATAGGCCCACAACGCTTCGTCCAGTTTCATAGCCCAATCCTTCCTTGAAGATGACACGGTCTTCTCAAGTATCCGCTTGATTTCTCGGTTAGATACCTCGGCTTGACCGTTCGTCTGCGGATGGTATGGTGAAGCTACCTTGTGCTTTACTCCATAGTGCTCAAGTGCTTTTGCTAACTGCTGATTGCAGAAGTGTGAACCTCCATCACTTATTAGCACTCTTGGAGTTCCAAATCTGGAGAAGATGTTCCTTTTCAGAAACTTGACCACTGTTTTGCTGTCGGCTTTCTGAGATGCTATTGCTTCAACCCACTTTGAAACGTAATCAACAGCCACCAGAATATACTCGTTATTCAAAGAAGATGGAAATGGCCCTACAAAGTCAATACCCCAACAGTCGAAGACTTCGACTTCAAGGATACTTTGTAGAGGCATTTCATTCCTCTTTGAAATCCCTCCGGTCTTCTGGCAACTCTCGCATTCTTTCGCATGTTCATAACAATCTTTGAACAACGAGGGCCAATAAAAGCCAGCTTGAAGAACTTTAGCTCCAGTTCTTTCTCCACTGTAGTGACCACCATATGGCGAGTTGTGACAATGCCACATGATGTCTTTGGCTTCTTCTCTAGCAACACATCTTCTGATTAAGTGGTCTACTCCAATCTTGAATAAGTATGGGTCATCCCAAATGAATTGAGTGGCGTCTCTCAACAACCTCTTCTTCATTTGCCAAGTATAATCCTCCGGAATGAAACCCGTTGCTTTGTAGTTGGCCATGTCCGCAAACCATGGTCTTTCTTGCACCGTAAGCAATTGCTCATCCGGGAACTCTTCAAGGATGTCCCTTTCATTCTTTGTTATCTCTTGGTTCACCAATCTGGACAGGTGATCAGCTACTAGGTTCTCAGTCCCCTTCTTGTCCTTAATCTCCAAATCAAACTCTTGGAGTAGCAACATCCAACGGATGAGTCTCGGCTTTGAGTCGGGTTTGGTGATCAAGTACTTGATAGCTGCATGGTCAGTCCAAATAACAATTTTCGAACCTATGAGATATGAACGAAATTTTTCTAATGCGAACACTATGGCAAGTAATTCTTTTTCAGTGGTAGCATAATTGACTTGTGCGTCATTTAAAACTTTACTTGCGTAGTGTATAGCATGAAAAATTTTGTTTTTGCGTTGACCTAACACCGCGCCTACCGCATAATCACTTGCATCGCACATAAGTTCAAAATCGTATATCCAGTTTGGTGCGGTGATTATGGGTGCGGATGTTAAGCTATCCTTCAAACTATTAAATGCATTTAAACAGTCAATATCAAAATCAAAAGACTTATCTTTGTTGAGCAGATTGCTCAATGGCTTTGCGATTTTTGAGAAGTCTTTGATGAATCTCCGATAGAACCCGGCATGGCCTAGGAAGCTTCGGATCCCTTTGACATTGACTGGTGGTGGAAGTTTTCCTATCACGTCGACCTTAGCTTTATCAACTTCGATACCCTTGGAGGAGATCTTGTGACCAAGGACAATACCCTCGGTTACCATGAAGTGACACTTCTCCCAATTGAGCACCAAGTTGGTTTCCTTGCACCTTTTCAGTACCGTATCCAGATTTTCCAAGCATAAATCGTATGATGACCCGAAAACTGAGAAGTCGTCCATGAACACTTCAATGCTTTTCTCTATCAAGTCGGCAAAAATAGCTTGCATGCATCTTTGAAATGTTGCTGGAGCGTTACATAAACCGAACGGCATGCGTCGATATGCGAATACCCCAAAAGGACATGTGAAAGCAGTCTTCTCGTGATCGTCTGGATTCACCAAAATCTGATTGTAACCTGAATACCCGTCAAGGAAACAGTAGAAAGCTTGTCCTGACAGCCTCTCTAGCATTTGATCCATAAATGGTAGAGGAAAATGATCTTTTCTCGTTGCTTTGTTCAACCTCCGGTAATCGATACACATCCTCCAACCGGTCACGGTTCTCGTCGGTATGAGCTCATTCTTCTCATTTGTGATAACCGTCATACCTCCCTTCTTAGGGACAACTTGAACCGGACTAACCCAAGAGCTATCCGAGATCGGATATATCATGCCGGCTTCTAGTAGCTTCACTACTTCTTTCCGGACTACTTCTTTCATGTTTGGGTTTAACCGTCTTTGAGGTTGTGCCACCGGCTTATAATCCTCTTCCATCATGATCTTGTGCATACAATAGGAAGGACTTATCCCTTTTAAGTCGGATAGTGTCCAACCTATTGCTTCTTTGTTGGACTTCAAAACTTCGACCAATCTTGTTTCTTCGGTGTTTGATAAGGAACTACTAATGATCACCGGTTTGGTACCCTCTTTGTCAAGAAACACATACTTCAAATGTGAGGGTAATATCTTCATCTCCGGTTTCACTTCTTCTACTTTAGCATCATTCGTCAATTCCTCGATTATTGCTTTATGAGGAGGAATTTCCTTCAACGAATCGAGCTCCTTCAAACACTCTTCAAGCTCATGTTCATCTTCTTCTCCTAGGATACTTAGTGCGTTTGTCAAAACTCTCTCAAGATGCGTCAAATCATGCAACTGGTTTCTCGTATCAACTATCAATTCTTCCGTTGCATCCATCTTGAGACACGCAGCTTTATCACTAGGGAACCTCATGGCTTCATGGATGTTGAAATTGACTTCTTCATCGTCCACACGGACCTTCATTAAGCCTCCGTCAAGATCAATCATCATCCGTGCCGTTTGCATGAAAGTTCTTCCAAGAAGTAGGGGTACGTCATCATCCTCCGGAATATCCATCACTACGAAGTCGACGGGGAACAAGAACTTGTCGACTTTCACCAACACGTCTTCAGCAATTCCCAATGGGCGAGTGTAGGATTTGTCGGCTAATTGCAAGGTTAAGTTGGTTCTCTTCACCACTATATGACCTATCCTTTTGACAACGGATAATGGTATTAGGTTGATGCTTGAACCCAAATCAATAAGTGCCTTGCCGACATCCACATTGCCAATGGACACGAGCAATGTAACTTTGCCCGGATCTCTCTTCTTTCTTGCCAATGTGTTTTGGATGATCTCACTACAATTTGCATCTAGCAAAATTGTTTCTTCTTCATTGAACCTTCTCTTCTTGGATAAGATTTCCTTCATGAACTTGGCATAGGTAGGCATTTGCTCTAAGGCTTCCGAGAATGGTATGTTGATTTGCAATCTCTTGAAAACTTCAAGGAACCTAGCAAACTGCCTCTCCTTCTCTTTTTTGGCTGGTGTAGTTGGGTAAGGTAGGTGTGGTGTTGGTGCATTCTTCACTATATCTTGCTTCTTGCTCTTCTCCTTCACCACATCTTTCTTCCATACAATATTTTCATTTTCAACTACATCCTTATTATTTTTTTCTACTTCTACATCCTCTATATATACATCTTCTATTTCTACCTCATGCCCTTCATCTTCATCCTTCTCTTTCACCTCATTCTCAACCACTTTCCTCTCTACTTCTAAATTGTCCCCGATACCTTTGCCAATTACCTTCCCGCTCCTTGTAGCTATTGCCTTGCAATTTTCGTTGTCTCTTGTTGCAAGGACTTCCTCATCAAAATGACTTAATTGTCATTTCGATGATGATGCATGATCCTTCGGGTTGGTTTGTGTGTTGGCGGTAAAGGTTCCGCCTTGTTGAGTAGCTTGTGAAAGTTGTTGTGCCAATTGACCAACTTGCGTCTCCAGGTTTTTAATGGACGCATCTGTGTTTTTCTGGTTGGCCATTGATTGCTGCATGAATAGATTGAGGGTTTCATCAGTGGACTGGTTGCGGTTTTGTTGTGGAGGTTGGTATTGATTATAGTTTTGGTAAGGTTGTCGGTTGTACTGGCCAGCTTCTCCTCTCCACCCTTGACCATAATTTGGGTTATTCCCTCTTGGGAAGTTGTTTGGATGGTTTTGGAATTGGTTAGGAAACTGTTGAGGCCTTGGTTGGTTACCAACATAGCTTACCTCTTCTGTGGGGGGTGGACAGAATCCTGTTGGGTGATCTCCCGAACAAAGCTCGCAAGCTGCGATTTGATGTTGTTTTCTTTGCTCGTTTTGAATGTCCTTTATCTGTTGGGGAAGGTTGGTCATTTTCTTCGTCAACTCTTCCACTTGTTGCGTGAGCAACTTGTTTTGTGCAAGGATTGCATCATTGGTTCCCAACTCTAAGATTCCAGTCTTCCTTTGGCTTTGGCTCCGGTTGTGATGAGCTTGGTGATCGTTCAATGCCATTCTATCAATAATAGCAACAGCTTCCTCCGCGCTCTTGGCCATTAAAGAACCACCAGCTGCAGCGTCAAGCAAAAGCTTTGATTGTTGTTGCATTCCGTTCCGGAAGAGATGAATTTGTGTTAATTCATCAAATCCATGGTTCGGACATCTCCTGAGCATTGACTTGAAACGCTCCCAAGCTTCACATAGTGTTTCACCTGTACCTTGTGAAAACACCGCAATTGTTGTCTTTGCCTCCATAAACCGGTTCTGAGGGAAAAACCTATCAAGGAATTTCTCCTCAAGCGTATTCCAGGTTGTCATAACCGTAGGAGGTTGGTCTAAGTACCACTCCTTCGCTTTGCCAATCAACGAATGTGGAAACATTCTCATCCACATTGCCTCCTCATTATTTTCCGTCTCACCGAGTGTTCCCGCAATCTCATAGAATTTTGTGAGATGTTGGTACGGGTCTTCATGATCTAATCCTGAGAATGGATTAGCATATAAGATTTGTAGGATCCCCGTCTTCATTTCTGTTTGCTTGGCAGTCCTCGTCGTTTTCCCTAGTTGTGCAAAACGGCGTGGACTGTTGATACATGGAACCCCAGAACCTCCTGCACCATCTCCAGCTGCAGCCATTGGTATCTCTTGGCTTGAATTAGGACTTGATGAATGACTAGAAACAGAACTCTCCTCTTGTTGCCTCCTCCTAGCTTGTTGCTTCTTTCTCCGATTCTTGCTATTAGCTCTTCTAGCTGTTCTTTCAATCTCGGAATCAAAAAGAAGTTGGTCCTCGGAAATTTGACCTCGCATAAACGATTTCAATAATCTGACCACAAAGAATTAGCAAACAAGATGGATAAGAGTATTAGTTATATACATAAAAGAATTTTGTGCAAAATTGCTTAAAACCATAATTAAAGTTGCAATGATTATAACATCAAAACTTTAATCCCCGGCAGCGGCGCCATTTTGTTGAATGAACAAAAGTAAGTATTCGTTTTTATATCGTTCCACAGGGATTAATGTGATATCATATTCCGTTCAACTTCAATCATCGTTTTAAGTTAGGGTTTACTTGTTTGTTTTACTACACTACTCATACTTTTAAAACATAATAAATAAATGGTAGAGTAATAGGACATAGAAGGTGTTTAGGATTGACTTTCATCAATCAAACATTGGTTATATCCGATTGATCACAAATACGAATTCTAGCGTTTTCTTATATATTGCATTATTACGTATTGCTCACAACATCATTGATTTCCCAAATGATGTCTTGAGATCGATTGTATCGTTTAATCGATGATTTCTCAATCTATTAAACGATCCAAAAGCATTAAGATTCAATACTATAATGTAATTATCAAAACCAAATCCCATTTCTAGAATTTCTTATCTTGATAGAAAATCATTCTAAACCTAGATTCAAAAGTCTTTTTCAACAACATTTAAATCAAACATAAGATTGAAAAGCAAGAAGAAATTCAATGGTATATAAAAATTGCTAGAATTATATATTGAATAATCAAAAGTTTACAACATGAGTGATAGATTACCTATCAATCCCAACAAAGGAGATTGGTTGATCATTTTCATGACAACTCTTGCAAAATAGGAAAGAAAGATGAAGATAGTTGAGAGCTTGATGTCTCAAAGCTTCTAATGATCTTCTTCAATCCAAATCTAGTTGCTATATGAAGTTTTCCTCCTTCTATGACTATTCTCTCTCAAAGATTATATATTTTCTAAGCTCTGGAACAATGAATATTCTGATAAAAAGCTATATATCAAGAAATGAGCTTAAAAATCTATTTATATGCTGAGAAAATGTTCGCTCGCTACAAGCGACCAGCCTGTCGCTTGTAGCGAGGACTTCAGTTGGCCAATCCAAGAGCTCCACGTCACCATCAGCATTAAACCGCCCTGTTGGTCGCTATAGCGACCAGGTCTGTCGCTACTAGCGACCAGCCTTTGAAATTCCCTGCCTAGGCTCGCTTCAAGCGTCCAGTTCATCGCTACAAGCGATGAACTTCTGATAATCCCTGCCTAAGCTCGCTACTAGCGATGGATGCTGCGCTTCAAGCGATGGCTTCCTGGAAATCCCTGCCTATCCTCGCTACTAGCGATGACTTCTGCGCTTGTAGCGATGGCATCAAGAAAACCTTCTTGTCTTTGCATCAATCAGGTTCAAGCATGTATTTCCTGCATAAACACATGGGGTAAGGCTTAGGATCACATTCATTGCATTTTTAACACATTTATGCCCTAATCCTAAGATAACTTGTACAACAAGTAAACATAAGTGCCTAAATTTGTACCAAAATATAACAACATTTAAGCACTTATCAAACTCTCCCCAACTTACATTTTGGTTTGTCCTCAAACCAAAGAACAAAAGGAAATTTTTTCATAGCTTTGAAAACCACAGTATTGAGCAATTTAGCAAAAGATTCAAAAGTGTGAAGAATTAAACATCCATAGAGTGATTCAAATGTGATTGCGCAAGCTTAAGTCCAGTTTCTCACTAAACAAGATACATTCTACAAATGTGAACTAGTTCTAAACACAAGGAATTAAATCATACAATCCTAAACAAGCAACATGTTTAAATTTGAACCAAACCTAACACACTTCTATATAAGTATATGAAACAATTGAAATCATTTGTGAAGGTTATGAACACTCATCCAATAAACATGATAACATACAATCAAATTATGTGTCCATCTAATTATCATTCCTAAAAGCATAAAAGGCATTGATCAAAAGGTCTTTCAAGGTTGTAATTGGGCTAGGTTACAAAAGAATTGTCATATGTGGGATATTTGAATTCAATTGGCCAAGCAAAAGGAAACATTCAAACTAATTACAACTTCCTTCTTTCTCCAATACAACACTTGGTGAATTTCATTCTTTTCTGTTCTTGATTGATTCTTGACAACTTTTCTTTTTCTTTGAAATCTTGCAAACCTTTTCATTTTTCTCTTTTCTTTTTCTTGGTTTGCTTTTCTTTCTTTTTTTTCTTTTTCTTTTTTTTTTTTCTTGTTGTCAAGATCAATTAACATTCACCCATACATTGACTTAAATAAAACCTTCCATTCTCCCCAACTTATTCCAATGATACCCTAATCGAATGTTCCTTTGTTATTATGGCAAAGGTCAATAAAAACGACGGATAAGGGTTCAAAAGAAAACAACAATCAGAATTTAATAGAGAGTTAACTGTGACTGAATCTTTTTTTACAAACTCCGGCAATTTAAATAAGCAGATGAGCTTATTAAATTGACAGTCCACAGTTAACAATTCTGATTCCATTAGGCTCAGCTGGGTTAACAGATACTCACTCATCTCACAGGGTAGGTTCATTTGGTCAAGTATTTCTCTCAAATTCAAAAAATTGCCTTGATCATTTCAATGCTCTTATACAAATTAAAACAACAACAGATTTAACATAATCTAACTAAGTTAAACATGGTATTGGTCTCCTGCATATATATACATTGGTTGAGGATTCCTCACATTTTTGGCTAGTTCTACATTGGTTCAAAACTAAACACATGCTTGCTTAAAAACTGAATAAATTAACTTGTGCGTGTAAAGAACTTATTCATATTAAAGAATATACCTAGAAAAACGAGAAAACGAGTACCTTAGCTGCGCGCTTTAACACTCATTCTTATCATTATCACTCAGATGATTCACAGTTCAAGCATTGCTTTTGAATCATTCATTTTTCTTTCAAAATTTGTTGGGAATATAAAAAAATTTTAACATAAATACTAAAGCATAAATAAATAATAACTATACTAACATGTTATACCCAAAATATAAATAACATAAACAAAATATTATCCAAGGTACAACAGAAATACTCAAAGTACATAGCAAAAATCAAAATGTTAAAGTACAAAGCAGAATAAATAAAACGAAAGGAAACAAATCAAGATCTGCCGCTCTGCATCAATCTGAATCTGTGGCCATGTCGTCGTCAGAGTCAATCAAGTCAGCTACCCTGCGATCAATAGACTCAAAAGAAGAATCATCCCCCAGATCAGCGTCGACATCAACGTCGTCATCACCATCGTCACCAACATCCTGATCATCACCAAGCACCAGCTGCCTCTGCCCCTCCTGGAAAGAATGGCCTGTCCCCAGGCCATGCAATGTGCTCCGAGAAGAATGCAGGTGTCCACGGGCTCTGGCCACTGTCGTGCAGATGGCTCTGAAGCGTAGTAAGTGCCCGATGATTCGACGCATTCTGCGCCAACAGCATAGAGCTCACAGTAGCATAATCCCAACCGGAAAGTCCAAAGGTGGATGGTCGGAGGCTAGGATGGCTAGGGTGGCTAGTAGTGTGAGGTGGTGGTGGGTGGTGGATGTGAGAGGGTCACTGCTGAGGATGAAGGTCCGGCTGAGGTGTGAGGAGGTGATGGTGGAGCAACAGGTGCATGTGCAGAGCAATACCTATTGATTATCTATCATCAATAGGATTTTAATCTCCTCATCAACTTGTGATGGCATATGAACTACTTGCTCTCCTACATAGACCCATAATCAACCCGGGAAAAGTCCAAGGGACATTTAGGTTTGGCCGGGGGTAATAGTCCACTTTAGCAACGATCCTCATCTCATTAGCATGAGCCTAGCTACGTCAACTTGACGCTGGGTGAGGATGTAGTGACTAGGGGGGTCACATCTAAGGGTGGAAGAGGTGTGAGACTTAGGGCGTAGTTATAAAGTCGGGTAAGGATTACCTGAGCCTCAGTGGTCATGTGCTCACGGAATGCTGAAAGGCTTACCCGAAGCCCTACTCACGTCATAACTCTTCCCCGCTTGGAAGATGTCCTGTGCTATGGTGTCATGGTCCCACTCTCCACTCCTCTGGCGCTCACCAAAATCACACAGTGCTGTGGGTGCAAGGGGATTCTCTTCTTCATCATCAACCACCTCCATAGGCTTGCCCAGATATGCGTTGATGGACATGCGGTCGAATGTGACGGTGCGTCCACGCACGTAGGTCGTGAAGGTAAATTCATCTGAAGGATCGGAAGGGATCGCGTTCGCATAAACTCGCGAACGATCTCATAGTTGATCCTCCGAGGTGGGTGCAAAGGATTCCCCACTTCCCTCTTTATAATGGCTGCAAGCCTGCATAATCCCCTCTTCAGAATTCAAATCTCTTCTCGGACCAGATTCTTCTCGTCCTCAGTTCCTCGTATCGCTCCTGGTTCCTCCAGCTGAGGAAACGAGCTGCATCGTGCTGTGGCACATTGACCCTTGGTCGTGAGAGGAACTTTCAACGTTCCTTTGACGTTTGAGAGTAGTTTTAGGTGCCATTCCTACACAATTGATAAAACAGATAAAAGTCAGGTAGGATACAAGTCAAATCAAAAAAATAAAACAAAATCTGGGTTCGCTCGCTACAAGCGACAGCTTGGTCGCTGTAGCGACGAAACCCAAAAACCAGATTCCTGCGCTACAAGCGCAGTTCTAGCGACAGACCCTTTTTCAAATTTCATGTTTTTCTTGATTTTGACTTGGTTCTAGCATGCGAAATCAATCATTAAAGCTAAAATAAATGAGAACAATCACTCAAACTCCCTAAATCCTCAAAAACCCTAATTTATTTTGAATTTTACAAAAGGGTTTTTCCAAAATAGAATTCTAGAAAAGAGGATTACAGGGAAGTTACAAGTGTTTTATCGTTCATTTATGCAACTAAAACTATGTAAACAATGGGTTAACAAACAGGGCATGATTTAATTCAAATTCGTAAACCCTAAACCCTAAAATGTAAAATCAGCATGAAGCACCAAAAGCAGAAAAAGTCAATAATAGGAAACAGACAGGACGAAATACATACCTGTTAGTTGTTGAGTGAGATAGTGCAGAACAGCGTGAACTTAGCCAGTGTGAGAAGTTTAAGTGTAGTGACAGAGATGCAAAAAAAATGATATGGAATCGTAACCAGATATGTTCGACTGCGACAATGAAGTTTACACGGCTAATTCACTACATAAAAGTGGGTTGGGGGTTTGGCTTGAAGCGAGGTCAAGCCTGGGTATTATAAAACTGATTTCTGATACGTTCGTACAAGAGCGCGATTCGGCGCTCACGCGACAGACAAAAAGCCCCATCGCTACAAGCGAAACAGTTGCGTACAAGCGCAAGTGCAAAAAAACTGTCGCTCAAGCGCAAAGTTCGTCGCACAAGGGAACTGTGGTAAAAATCCATCGCTTACAGAGATGAGTTGGTCGCTGTAGCGACCATGACAGAAAACAGAAAATAAATTTTGAAGTTCTAACCACTATCCCAACATGCAAAAACTATACAGAAGTAAAACTAACACTGAAAATACAACATACTTACAAAATTGGGGTGCCTCCCAACAAGCTCTTGTTTAACGTCATTAGATCGACGCCTGTTTCGCTTATGCATGTGAATCGATGAGTGAAATCGTCGT